>MPUH01000791.1:0-34807 GCA_001970955.1 Stentor coeruleus | reverse complement strand
ACTAAACACTATTCATTTATATATTATACTTCATATTCAGCACTTGCATTGCAGCCCTTCTGGAATTTCTCCGAAAATCTATTTTCTTAGGAAAAATTAAAAATATTTTTTACCTAATGATTTTATATTCTTATAACAATTTTTATAGTTTATATAATTTCGATATTTGATACTAATTGAGTATACGAATTAAAAATGTGTATTTACAATTAAATATCTGAATGATAAATTCAATAGGATCTTTATTCCAAACTTGCAACTCTTGTGAAATCAATGACGATTATTACTTTGAACTTGATAAGAGAATAAAACTTATAGAAGCAATTAAGGAAAATATTTATAAACAAGCTAAAAGTATTAAAATCCTCATAGAAAAATTATCAAAAGAAGCTATCAGAAGGCTTGAACAATACATAAAATATTATAATGATCTAAAAAAAACACCTGTATCAGAAAGCAAAAAAATAAATCTTCTGAAATTTAGATTAGTTGCTGCATCTAACTTATGTATTAACACAAGTGGAATCAAAGGATATTTTGATCAAGATTTTATTTCCGAAAAAAATATTTTAAAAAACAACAATGACTATCTTAATCACATGTCTCCTCAAGAACTAAAATTAGAGCTAGAAAACAAATATGGTTTTCAGTCAACAGGACACACTGGATACATAACATCACTTGTAATTTTTTCAGACAATGACCGCTTTATTACTTGTTCTCAAGACAAAACTATACGTTTATGGAGTTTAAAAAGTAAATCTCAAATACATGTATTTTTAGGACATACTAGTGTTATATGGAATGTCTCTTTAAATTTTAATAATCAACTTCTTGTTTCATCATCAGGAGACAGTACAGTAAAAATTTGGAGTATAGAAGAAAAACGTTTACTTTTTACTAAAATTGGCCATATGAATTTTGTTACAGTAGCACTATTAACTAAAGATAATAAAATTATATCAGGTTCTGGTGATTGTACTGTGAGGATATGGAATTTATATTCAGATAAAGAAATAGGGCAATTTGAATTCGAAGCAGATATTTCATCATTAGCTCTAACTAATGATGAGGAAAAAGTTGTTGTAGGATGCTCGAATAGTATTATTACAATGCTAAATTTAAAAAAATTTAATAAAGAACTTGAGATTAAGGGACCTTCGATGAGGGTAAGTTCAGTATGTTTGTTTAATGATAGCAGTATGATTGTTACAGGAGGATCTGATAATTTGGTTAATATTTACAGTGTGAGCGAAAGTGTATTAAAAAACTCAATTTCTCTTAGTTCAAAAGTTTATTGTGTATCTTTATCATCTGACCAAAAATATATTCTTGCAGGTAATGGTTCAGGTACTCTTGATGTAATTTCACTAGTAAACTATAAAATTGAATATTCATTAAGTGGACATACAAAAGAAGTAAGAGGAGCTGAAATGTCTTCTGATGGATCCTTTATAATCACTGGTTCAATTGATAATAGTTTTATAATTTGGGATACTAAAACAAGAACAAAGAAAAATATTTTAATGCATCAACACGAACCTTTAAATTTCCTTGGAGCTACTCCTGATTATAAATATGTATTTATAGGCTCAGGGAATGGGTTAGTAAAACTTTATGACCTAAAAAATAAAGTGTGTATAGAAAATTATGCGGGTTTTCAAGGAGCTTTACAGATAAAGTTTTCAAACAATAGAAAGTATATGATTTTTTCTGATAACGAGTTTAGGTTTAAGGTGTGTTTTACAACTGAGAAGGTTAAAATGTTGTTTGCTTCATATGCAAAAGGGATTATTAGTTAATTTTAGATAATTTTTTTTTAGAATACTGAGAAAATTATGGCTGTGTTGAAATAAATTGACAGTTGATATGAAATTAAGATGATAAAAATTAATTTTAGGTTTTAATAGAATTAAAGGTTTTCTTAATATGATTGATAAGGAAAATCAGTAGGATAATAGTATAATTTTATACTATTAACAGCTTTTATTCTAATCAGAAGCATTTTAAAAAGTTTATTATAATAAATAGTTATATGAAAAGTTCAATAAGATCTTTATTTCAATCTTGTAACTATAATGATATCAACAAAGATTACTTCACTGAGCTTGACGAAAGAATAAAACTAATAGAAAAAGCAAAAAATATTATCCAAAAGCAAGCTGAAAATCTTAAAGTTCATATCAATAAATTGTCAGAAAAGGTGATCGGAAAACTTGAGCAACATATAAAATACTATAGTGATCTAAAAAAAAAGCCTCCTTCAGAAAGGAAAAAATTTAATCTTACAAGATCTAGATTAAGCCTTACATCAAACTTGTGTATCAACACAAAAAAAATCGAAGAATTTTTTTATCAAGATTTTATCATCGAAGAAGATCTTTCAAAAACCAATCCTAACAATCTTGATTTAATGTCTCCTCAGGATCTAAAAAAAGAACTTGAAAACAAATATAATCTTCCATTAACAGGACATACCGGAAGTATAACATCACTTGTAATTTTCCCAGACAACGATCATTTTATAACTTGTTCCCACGACAAAACAATACGTTTATGGAGTCTTAAAAATGAATCTCAAGATCATATATTTTATGGCCACACTGGTATTATTTGGAATGTCTCTTTAAATTTTAGTAGCAGACTTCTTGTTTCATCATCAGCAGATCATACAGTGAAAATTTGGAATATTGAAGAAAAATGTTTACTTTTTACTAAAACTGGGCATATAGATGAAGTTAACACTGCGGTATTAACTAAAGATAATAGAATTGTATCAGGTTCTGATGATAATACTGTTAGGATATGGAATTTATATTCTGATAATGAAATAGGGATAATAAATACGGATTCAGGGGTTTTAGCATTAACTATTACTGAAGATGCTCAAAGAGTTGTTTTAGGATGTAAAGACCAAACTATTAAAGTACTGAATTTAACTAGTATGAAAAAAGAATTTGAGTTTGGGGGACATACAAACTGGGTAAGATCTGTAGCTTTATCTAAAGATAACAGTACAATTGTTTCAGGGGGTTTTGATAGTTTGGTTAATGTTTATAGTTTTAGTGAAAGAGTTATGAAAAACTCAATTTCTGCTAGTTCAAATGTTTGTAGCGTATCATTTTCATCTGATCAAAATTACATCCTAGCTGGTATTTCTTCAGGTACACTTGATGTAATTTCATTAGAAAGATCTAATATAGAATTTTCATTAAATGAACATACAAATAGAATAAAAACAGCTGAGATGTCTTCTGATGGGACTTTCATAATCACTGGCTCAGATGATAATAGTTTTATAATTTGGGATACTAAAACAAGAACAAAAAAAAATGTTATTATGTATGAAAATGAACCGTTAAATTTCCTTGGAGCTACTTCTGATCTTAAATATGTTTTTATTGGTTCTGAGAATGGGTTAGTAAATCTTTTGGACCTTGAGAAAAAAAAATGCATAGAAAAATATAAAGGGTTTAAAGGAGCTATAGAGGTAAAATTTTCAAGTAATAGAAAGTATATGGTTTTTGCTGATAGGGAGTTTAGGTTTAAGATCTGCTTTGCAACTGAGAAAGCTAAAAGGTTGTTAGCTCCATATGAAAAAGGATTAAAAGACAGGATTTTAGTTATTTAGGATAATAAAAAATAGATTATTGAAAAACATGAGGACTAAATGTAATAAAGAGAGGAGGGGAGAATAAAAATAATGAAATTAAATTTTTTAGTATGTTGTAAAGATAGGAATAATATTTGAAGGTGAAATTTGAAGCAGAAATTATAGAAGTACCTCTAAATGTGGTAATATCATCATTCCTAGCATTTATCTTAAAATATTATAAGATATTTGAAATAAATATATATGATAAGATCTATTAAAACTTTATTTCACTCTAATCACTCTTGTGAAAACAATGAGGATTTCTATAAGGAACTTAAACAGAGAATACAGCTGATAGAAAAAATTCAAAACAAAATCAAGAAACAAACTGCTACTTTAAAAATTTCACTAGAAAAGTGGTCAGAAAGAGCTATTTGCAATCTTGAAAAATTTAAGAAATTTTATTGTGGGCTGAAAAAGCAGGACATTTCAGAAAAAAGTAAAGAAATTCTAATCAATTCTCGTTTATCACCAACATCAAATATGTGTATCAACACAAGAAAACTTGAAGAATATTTTTATCAAAACTTTATTATTGAAGAGCACATATCTAAATATTACCCTAACAATCTTGAAACTAAATCTCCTCAAGAACTTAAAGTCGAGCTTGAAAACAGATATGGTCTTACTATAACAGGACATACCGGGTATATAACATCACTTGCAATTCTCCCAGATAACGATCACTTTATAACTTGTTCCCATGACAAAACAATACGTTTATGGAGTCTCAAAAATGAATCCCAAGAACATATTTTTCATGGCCATACTGAAAAAATCTGGAATGTCTCTTTAAATTTTACTGGGCGACTTTTTGTATCATCATCAGCAGACCGAACAGTAAAAATCTGGGATTTGGAAGAAAAATGTTTGATGTTTACAAAAATTGGCCATACAAATGAAGTTAATGCTGCAGTGTTTACTAAAGATAACAGAATTATTTCGGGTTCTGATGAAAATTATGTTAGAATATGGGATTTGTATTCAGATAATGAAATAGGGAAAATAGATAATGGATCAGGAGTTTTAGCATTAGCTGTAACTCAAGATGATCAAAGAATTGTTTTAGGATCTAAAGACTCTATTATTAAAATATGGAATTTACAAACTTTGACTAAAGATTTTGAATTAAGTGGACATAATGGATGGGTAAGATCAATAGTATTATCTAAAGATAACAGTATGATAGTTTCAGGAGGATTTGATTATTTAGTTAATTTATATAATTTTCAAGAAAGAGCATTAAAACATTCAGTTAGCCTAAGTTCAAATGTTTGTAGTGTAGCATTTTCAGCAGATCAACAAAATATTATAGCAGGTGTAGGATCAGGTAAGGTTCAAATAATATCAGTATCCCAATTTACGATTGATTATTCTTTTTGTGAACATAAAAATAGAGTTAAAACAGTTGAGATGTCTTCTGATGGATCATTCATGATTTCAGGTTCAGATGATTGTAACTTTATTATATGGGATGTTGAAACAAAAAAAAGAATGAATGTATGTTTATATCAACTTGAGCCTTTAAAATTACTTGGAGCTACTCCTGATTTTAAATATGTATTTATAGGTTCTGGGAATGGGATAGTAAAGTTTTGGGATCTTGAAACAAAAAAATGTTTAGAAAAATATGAAGGATTTGAAGATGCTTTAGAGGTAAAATTTTCAACAAATATAAAATATATGGTTTTTGCTGATTGCAATTTTAGGTTCAAAGTTTGTTTTGTGACTAAGAAAATGAGGATGTTGCTAAGTTTTTATGCAAAAAGAATTAAGACAGAAAATTAATTAGTAGTTATACTAGATTAGAAATTTAGATTGAGAATTTGTGATGGATAATAGATTTAATGTGCAAGTTTAAGATTTCGTAGATTGAAGATAATCAAATTATTATNAATTTAATGTACAAATTTAAGATTTCGTAGATTGAAGATTATCAAATTATTATATTTATTGGATTTTTCTATAATATTAACAAAAAAAAAGTTATACTAAGCATTGATGTCATTTTCCTTTTTTTACTATTATCTAAGAATAGGTAAATTGATTATTATATCTAAAAACCATTTTCAACTAGAAAATCACTATGAAATGCTTATTTATTCTATAAAATCATGGGATTCTCATCAAGTAAAATACCATCTGCAGCTCCAGGTCAAGCTTTAAAATTAACAGGAATTAAAAAAATAGACAAACTTTACAATGAATTAGAAGAAGAAGTAAAAAAAATTGAATTCAGTAGAACAGAAGTAGACTTAAGATTTACAGATTTTATTCGTAGCTTAGGTTGTGAAAAACTATGGGAAAGATGTCCAGAGTTTTATGAGATCATGAGAATATTTATTGTTGTTATTGCTACTAATGGAAAAGGAACATCGAATGGTATAATTTTTGAAAAGGATGAGCCACCTTATCTTAAATGCCAATATAAAGGTTACTCTTTCAAAATAAAAAAACTTATTAAAAATTATGAAGATTATATAATGACTGTTGAAGATATTAATAAAAAGATAGATGATCTTAAAAATCATTTTGGAGAAGAACTTATTAGTAGAATAGAAGAACAGTATAAAAATGTTACAAAATATGCTATAAGAAGTAAATATGAGATGGATGATATGCTTACATGCATTGATATTGTTGACAAAAACAATAAAAGAATTATCAAATGTACTGAAAATGTTTCTAAGTTGTTGGATTTGCCTGAAGATTTAAAGACTCTTATATGGAAAGTTTTTGATCAAAGCTGCAAACCACCTTTTCTTGATAAAATTATCCAACAGGCAGCTCAAGCAAGAATTGAAGGTCTAACATCTCCAGAAGCAATTGTAAAACTTTTTTGGCCATTACCAAGCACTTAACTACATAACTTCTAAAATCATTTAATACGCCAAATTAAGTAAGATAACTAAAATTGTGAAGGAACTATCGAAGAATGCCGATCTATTTTAATCCCAGCTTGCTCCAGCAATGAGAAGCTAAGCTCAGAATGATTATACTCTTCTTCATAAACCACCCTTACAATCCCAGCTTGGACAATCGACTTTGCACAGAGTAAACAAGGAAATAGGGTAGTATAAAGAGTTGTCCCAGCACAATTTTCATATCCCGCAAATAAAATTGCATTTAATTCACCATGCATGCACATACAATCTTCTAGCATAGTCCCTTGTTCGGCCTGTGAGCTGCATCTAGGACATCCTCCATCAATACAATTTAATATACCTGCAGGAGTACCATTATAACCTGCAGATATAACCCTATAATTATTAACAACAACAGCACCAACACCTCTTTTCATGCAGTTTGTTCTTGTAGCTGCCATTTCAGCAATTCTCATAAAATAAGTATCCCAACCAGGTCTATAATGTTCAGGATTTAGAACTTCCAAAGCTCTAAGATCATCAAAAAATCTATCTTTTTCACCAGAATTCACTACAATTTTATCTGAAGAATACATGCATTCATAAACATGAGCTGGATAACCATTCAAACCAAAATTTATTTTGTCGTCTATTTCCAAAAAATTCGCCAAAGGACTTTTTCTTCTAATATACTTAACATTGTAGTGACCAAAGCGCTTTAAAGTTGGGGCATCAATTCCAATTAACATAAAATTGCTTGCTGTTCTGAATACATTTAACTCTTCAGGAAGTGTTATTGGATAAATAACATAGTTGACAGAGATGTTCTCTTCAGTTGATCTTAATATAATGCGGGCATTAGCTTCACGATATGATTCTTCGTTCAAATAGTCATCCTCTGAATAAATCTTACTTGAATGGTTACCAATTTGATCCCACTTCTCGCTTTCAACATCAAGGATTTTAAACCCAAAACACATCTGTAAATATTCTGCCGCAGTTTTTTTCCCAGAACAAAGAGTTCCAGTTATGCCTATAATAATCATAATGATACCATAAAATAAACCTTATACAATAAACTATTTTTATATAAACGCAAATAAATAAGCTTATTTATATTTAAAAAAACAAAGAAGATCATTAAAAGTTTTCAATTTTATAATAAAATTAACTCTCTAACACCTGGGTTATTAGAGAATATATGAATTATTTGTATTATTTGACCATTTAATCATATTTAAACCACATTAATAAAAATCGCTTTGAAAATCATAAAAAGTGTCTAATATCCTTAATGCGGTTTCCGCCACTTCATCATTTTCTGAGTCTTTGAAATTTGAAATATATTCAAAAATTCTCAAGTCCATGAACAACTGAAGGATATATTTTAAACCTGTTAAAGCTTCTGCAAGTAAACAATTTTCTAAAAAAGTTAGGGCAAGTTTTATTATTACATTTTCACTTTCCATGCTAAGGGATTCTAAAACAATATTGAAAAAATTCATTTGTAAAATAGCATAAATAAAATCTTTACAATTCGGGTTGGAAATCATATAAAAAAAGTGCCAAGCTTCACTTCTGACTTTCGCACATGAGTCAATAATTCCATTAAAAGTATTCTCAACAAGATTTTGATGTTTAAAAATTTCTCTAATCTTTGTCTGATCTTGAGCTACAATACTACTTAATATAAAAAAAGCATCTTCTCTAATTGATTTTTTCTTACTGTTTATTTGTTTATGAAGTGCATTTAATAACCCAATATTAATAAGTTCTTGAATATGATTTCCAGAAATATCAACAATAATTTCTACTGCATTAATAGCAGGAAAAACAATATTAACATCTTCGCTATTTATATAATAAATCAAATTTTCCTTCATAAATTTGAAATTTATCAATCTTTCTATTAATAAACTTTTATTTTTTATATAAGAGATTCCCCATAAACATACTCTTATAATATCAGATTCTCTATTTCTATCAGACAATGCTTGGCTTATAAGTTCTAAAGCCTGATCAATTTTTTGGAGATCTTTAAGTTTTTTTATCATGCAATAAAGGATTTCATAGTATTTTGGTTTAGAATTATCAATGTTTTTAATAATACAAGTGATTTTTTCAAAAAAACCACAGTTAATCAAGGTTGTCTGCGCACGTGATAAGTCTAAACAAAGGTTTTTAATCGCCCACAAACAGTTATCTTGTACTACTCCAATATTGTTTTCAATCAATAATAATAAAATACGTAAAATATCATTGTCAAGTAATATATCACAAGAAATTCTATCAGCTGAAGATATGTTTGCTATAATAAGTGTTGTTTGTGGTAATAATAAACTATTTTCGGTATTAAGATATGCAATTAGGACTTTTAAATATGATGATCTTATAAAAAACTGGATTTCTTCTTTTTTCTTTAAGCATCTGCTGACGAGAGAAAAAAAGTAATTTTTATAAGGTAAATGATAATTTGGGTCTATGATCATTTGAAAGAGAAATGATAATTTTTCTTGATATGAGACACAAGAATTGTATTTACAGTTTAAGGCTTGGGTGAAGTCTGGGGAGATTTCGCTAATTGAAATTTTGCAGTTTAATAAGCGATTTTTGCTGAAAAAAGTTTTTCGAATTTTTTTCCTCAAGTCCACTGCGTATTGTTCTTGTGTATTCTTATTTTTAGAGAAATCATAAGATTTAAGGTAAGATAAGTTTCTTTTGTCTAGCCTTTCAGAGGTCAAAAGGATTTTTTCCATTTTATATAAATTGCCGCTAAAGATAAAAGAGCCTTTGTAAAATATTAATGTAAATCTTTATCTTTTATAATATATTGACAAATATACTTAGAATTAGTTTAGATAAACTGTAGATGCTGATAATCCTGATAAATTTTTAAAAGTGAAAAAATAAGGAGGTTATAATTTTGTTAGAAGTTTAGGATAAGTGTCTTATCATTGTAAGAAGAATATATATATGAGGCTATAAAGATGATTAGATACATTATAGAAATGAAATGGCATTTAGCTAAACTATATAAAGATAGACATTTGAGTCTTTTGGATCGCGTTGAAGGAATTCTCGTTCTATTAGATTCTCAATACGTCCTTTGATTTGCTTATTATTTGCTACAAATTTCCAAGCAACCATTTTACTCACCTCACCAATAAGTTGCTGGTGTCCAATAGTCCTTCTAGACTTCATAACTTTAACAATAATAGCTTCAATCATATGTTTCCTATCATCCTCAACAACTTCAGGGATTTCATTTTCACAAATATCATCTGTATTTTCTTTCTGTTGTAATATCGGGACTTTAATTTTATACATTTTATGTTTAAAATTTTCATTTAGCATTAAAACCGTATCTTTTTCTAATTTTTTTTCATTACTCCTCTTAACTAAAATCCCACATTTAACTAAACCAAGTACATGAAACTCAAATTCTTTATCATCTGTATTAAGCCCTTCACATATTTCATTATAACTATAAGTAACTTTATCATTATACATAAGCAAAATAGCCATTTGATAAGTTGAAACAACCAAATCATGTTTTTCTCTACTCTCTCCTAAATAAGCTTTAATTTCAGCATTTCCAACATTTGTAGTCCAAATCAATGTCCTTCCAGAATACTTATTCAAATATAATCTTCTAAATCTTTCAATTTTTGTACTAAACTCAACAGGAAGGATTATCGGCTGAACTTGTGCTTGTGGCCAGAATGCAGCTGTTAAGACTTTAAATTCAATAACATCATTTGGATTAATAAAATCTTTTAATGAATCTTTAGAAAGTCTCATATCTATAAGCATACCTTCAATTTTTGATGTATAATGCGAGCCACATTCGATTTTTAGTTTACGGATCATAAGTCTTTCTGCATCATCTGATAAGGATGATGAACTTAATAAACGTTTTGATAGGTTTTGTTTATAATAAGTTTCAAAAATATCCTTATCGCTTATATATCTAAATATCAATATAGCTTGATCAAAAATAGTTTCAATTTGGCTTTCGTTCATGCTTTTTATACCTTTAGTTAAAAGGTTGTTTATATATAAAGTTAAAGCCAAAGCGGTTTTTGGGTTTTTATTTATACATTTTTCAAAACTCAAATTCATAGAAGTTTGCATTATCGGGTCTCTGTCGAAGCTTTTTGTGACAATTAATTCATATTTTTCTCTTATTTTCAATAGATCGTCCATTAGTTGTTTATAGTTTTTCTTATAATCAGCTAAAGATATGATTTTTGCCCCTTCAGCTTCAATTGATGAACTTAGATGTGAGGATATTTCTTTACGACATTCAGGAACTCTAGAAAAAAGCCAATACATCCTTTTAAGATCATCTAATTGAAGATTGTCCATCATTTTAGTACACCCTGAACCTTCCATATTAACTAAAGTTCTTGCATGTGCTTTAATAAAACAATCATCCACAACTTTTAGTATCAAATTTTCTGTCCTTGGGTCCATCATTTGTTCAACTCTTTCTTGTTCTTCCTTAAGTCTTCTTTCAACTTTTTTCAAATATTCAGGACAACTATCAGAAGATACCCATTCTTGAGCTTCATAAGTGAAAAAAACCCTAGATTCTTCAATGAAAGGATTTTCAAAAATAGAAACATAAATGCTTTTTTCTCTTGGATTGATTTCTGCTAACATGTTTATAATGTTTTTTATCAAACATTTTTCTGTACTCATCATTTGCATGTTTCTATCGTTTTTTATATTTTCAAGTATCCAAGTACGAGTTTTCATAGAAATATCTGAATCAAGTATGATGTCGCTTTTGAATATAGAAAGCCCAAGTTCATAAACTGGTAAAAGATTTTTACTTAAGACATAGTTTCTGTCCATATACATAAGAATGTCTTTAATCATATTGATGAACATTTTGAAATTAGTCCAGGACTGGAAAAAAACTTCGAAAAGGTTTCCAGAAAACTCAGAACGTAATTTTGATAGAATAATTGAACACTGGCGATGAAAAGAATCTGTGAGACCGTTGTATAGAAGGTCGCTGTATTTGTGGATGACTAAGTCGTATGCTTTACGATAAAGTTCTTCGAAACTTAGTTTTGATGCTTGGAAATCAAAAATAAGGCCTATTGAGTGGTCGAGTGATTTCCAAGTTTCTATGGCCTGCTCTTTAGGAACTGGCATGGCAATTTTGACATATGGGATTCCGTTTCCTTTTTTACTCATTGTTCCTGGTATTTATAATAAAATATGCATGTAATAATAATGGTATAATAAAAGTTATAGTTTTTTAGAAGAAGGAAATTATGAAGATGATTGTATGATTTTAGAAGAATTTTATGGTAATGGGGGTTTTGGTTGTGAGAAATTAGATAGATTTTTTTTAAAATGAAATGTTGAGGTTTAGAATGGAAAATATTGAATTTTATTTGTTTGGAATTTTATGATTGGTTTTAAGTTTTATTGTATATTTTTTTTTTTAATGAAGTGAGTTAAAATTAGTTAGTTATTTCATGTTGAGTTATAGGTGTAAGAGGCTTTTTAGATTTAGTTTTAGAGAATTTTGTCACAAGTTGTTTATGTAAAGTAATTATTTGCAGCTGTTCTGTTATAGCTAATCATATTAGCCTTAGCTCTGTTTTTAAATAGGAACTTAACTATTAAAACATAATTCATGCCACCATAACCATAAGTGGAGTTTTTCTCTCATAAATAGTTAGCTTTTCATATTAAAATTTGGCTAATTGAATTATTTGATATACTTTTTTAGGAAGAGATGAGAATAAGTTTAAACTATAAGCTAATGAGAAGATGACGAAGAATTACCTTCATCATCACTACTGTCTTTTTGTTTCTTAGATTTTCCCTTTTCTTCATCACTACTATCTTTACTTTTCTTTGATTTTTTATTTTCATTATCACTACTATCTTTGCTTTTTTTAGATTTCTTTTTTTCTTCATCACTACTATCACTACTTGAACCTTTGCTTCTTTTACCCTTTATTTCAATATCTTTACTATGACTTTCAATAGGAACATTGTGAGATTCTTTAGGTGCTTCATGTTTTTCTGTTATAATTCCTTCATGTTCATGAGGCTCATGATGCTCAGAATGTTCTACATGTTCATGATGCACAACATGATCAGGTTTTTTCTTCTCATAATCAATTTTTTCAATCTCATCCTGAGTAACAATGCTTCTATCTGCCATCTCCCAATGCTTTCTAATCCTCCTAACCTTTTCCCCATTTTGAGTTTCTTCTCTTATTTCACAAGTAAGTTTTACCGCACCTTCAAGCCAATTATGGATTTCAGGGTTTTTAGGTACAGGATCTTCACTTGGTTCAAGGAGTATCAAATCATCATTATCAGTATAAGACGCTGCAAAAAGTAAACACGCAATTGTTTTGAATTCTGAATGTGGTGATGCACCAATACCAAATTTAGTAAACATTGGGTTAAGTAAAGCTTTTCTATGTGGTCTTGTAGCTAATCCATCATCAATAAGAAGACTTAAGACAACTTCTGCTCCAGAAACAGAGCCATAATCAAGTGCTTCAATCACATTACCTGACCATTTACCATATTCCTCAATTCTTTTTTGTAATGATGTTTCTTTACTACCAATATGCCCTACAATACCTAATTTTCCTGTATCTATACAATGTTCAATTGCTGCATTACAAAGACCTATTGATAGTTCTAATGGAGGAAGCTCTTCTTTTTCGCATAGTTCTTGAAATGCTTCTTCTACTGCGTATCTTCCTTCTCTAGTTTGGAGAGGAACTGTTCCAGGACGATGTCTTATATTATTTCCTTTGTAATGTTCGAATTCGTTTTTCAGCTTTTCTGAGTATGATTTTGGGTCGCTTCTTAAACTAAAGATTTCGTTGTAGATATCTTCTATGAAAGCTTTAAAACTTGACATTATATTATTAAAGATACACCATTTAAAATTTAAATTTTTTATGTGTGAGACTGATAACAATAAAAAATTAGCTAGGGAAATTATGATTTTTATGCTGTTTATTTTAAGTGTTTTTAAGTAGGTATAGAGGATAATAGGTAGTTTAAGGAAAATAAAAAAAAATTCCTGTTGTTTGAATGAAAGTGATATAAATTTGATATATATAAGAGGATTTATTGTAGATAGTTGATTATATATATAAATAACTTTGATAAAAAATCCTTTTGAGTTGTTAAGCTAATTTTCATATAAAAAATTCAAATTGTTATCATACATGATCTTATAAAATAAAGAATTATATTACAAAAAAACGAATGATTTCAATTGAGAATCCCTTACAAAGTCTTGTAAATTGTTTTTTTATAGTATAAAAATGATTATTTTAACACTATATTTAATATTATACCAAAACTATTCTTTATAATATTCCTTACTCATAAAAAATGCTTTGCGAAAATGAAAGTTTCAGTAGACAAAAAAAAAAGTACTTCAAATATATTCATTTTTAGCTAATTTATAAAAGTAAGCATGATCGACAATTAGTTGTCGATGCTTCAATCTGATATGGGTGTATGCTTTTCCTAGGTTGTACATTTGATAACGAATAATGTTCAACCGTCACTTTTTCAGGAACCGGATCTTCATCAATTACCTTATTTGTTGATAAAGATTGTCCTTCAATAGCATCATAATAAACAGATTCTGCAACAGTATGAAAAGTTTCAGGGGCTAATGAATTCCCAGACCTAAACGGAACAGGCTCAGACCACTCCCCAAGAAAAACTTTTACATCAGAAAACTTCAAATAAAGTAGAAACAAAGAAAAAACCCCAGCGCATTTACCTTTTAGAGTACAATTAGAGTAGTTGTAATCAATCCTATGTGCTTCAAGAACTTTTTTTACCTTTTCTTCTGTTATATCTTGTCCAAGAACCTCATAAAAAAGAAAAGGTAAAGCTTTAACAGTCACAGCATCAGGGCATAATTTAGGCAACTTGTTAAAATCTATAAATTGTGGGTCTTTTTTTTCTAGTAAAGGGGGAGCACAATTACTCATAAGCTCAAGACCCTCATCTTCACATGCTTTTATTCCTCCATAAAGTACAAACACTGGATATCCCATAGCTTTAAAAATCCAAAAAGCTTGGCTTGCAAATTTCATATCCCCATCATCATAGCAAATAATTGGAAAATAAAGTATATCTATTTTCCTGAGTTTGAAAACAAAATTCGATAAATCTTCATTGACAATACACACAAAAGTATCAGGAAGAACATCAAAAGGAATAGAACTTGCAAAATAAATCAAAGTTTTGTCCTTTAAATTTGGTAAGTCCTTAACACTAATAATGGACATTTATTAATACTTAATTTTTTCTATTACTAATTTAAGTATCTTCATTACCGATTTGGTTTTCAAGCTCAGCGATTCTTCTTTGAAGGCCTATTAGTTGTTGTTGAAGGGATGTTTTTTCACCTTTTAGTTGAGTTATTTGTTGCTGGAGACGGGAATTTTCGGACTTTTGATGAGCGAAATGTCTTTTCATTTCATCTTCAACTCTGGCGATTTCGTTCATTAAACTTTTCCTTACATCGACTATTTTCATGTTTAAGACACTCTCAAGGGTGTCTTTTTCAGAACGGAGAATCTGGACTTCTTTTTTATGGTAATTCATTTCCTCGGTTATTGATCTGACAAGTTCTTCCAAACTTAGGAGCTTACCTTTGAGAGATGCTGAGCCTGTTGCTCCAAGACCTGTTGTAGAATTCATTAATTGGGACTTGGGCCCAGTAGGGTCTTCATAAGTTGATCCAAACTTCTGGAATTCACTTGAATTTTTCATTTACTATAACTAAGCTAGCTCGGATAAAAAATATTTTTAAAATCAATATAAAAACATCGATAAATTGATTTATTAGCTGACTGATATTTGATACCTTTTTACATAAACTTCGAATAAGTTATATATAACCATATTGAGAATACAAACAAACCTCAGAAAATTATAATTTACCAACAGATAATATTTTACTTAACACATCTTATTATCCATAAAAAATCAAATAATTTCATAAAACAATTTTCCAATCTCCAGCATTTATTTCTTATTTTAAAATATCGCAATTATTTAAATTACCCATCATCTCTATTCATCATTTCCACAAAAATCTTACCCAAACTATTCTACAATTTTCCAACATTCAAAATCAACCCAAAACTGTTCTAAAAATAAAATCCTCTCAATTATCCTATCAACCTTTCATCATTTTTTCTATAAAAATCTCCAAGTCTAAATTCATTCATTCCTCCACATCAATATCTTTCTCCTAACAAAAAAACCCAAACTTTTACCATTTCTCCTCTTATGTAAATATGAAAAGCATGAACGGTGACAGCATAGTTTTTTCATACAACCTCAAAGCAATGGAATATCTTAAGAACAATGATTTTAAAAATGCTCTATCATATCTAAGCAAAATCGAAAGCATATTCAACTCAGGCACAGTCCAAAATATACAAAAACTATATGGAATTACTCTAAACAATTTCGGATGTTTTTACAAAAGGACTGGCAATCCAAATCTAGCCCTTAATTTTCATAAAAAAGCTCTTGAAATATCAAGTAAACCTCCAATTGATATTTCTAACCTAGCAGGAATTCATTTAAACATATGTGCAGTATTATCACAAACTGATGATCATAATTCAGCACTTACTCATGCTTTAAAAGCTTTAAATCTTCTTAAATCTAAGTATCTTGACGATCCTAGTTTGATAACAACATTACTAGTAGCCCATCATAACACTGGAGTTGAATATGAGTTCTTAACCCAAATTACGAATGCTTTTAATATCTACACTAACGGTTTTCAAATATCCCAAGAACACTTCGGTGATGATCATCCTTTAACTCAAAGTTTTAAAATGAGTCTTAAAAGTACTCAAAAAACTCGTAAAGCCACAAGTGCACCACCAAATAATTCAGTTGTAAAAACAACTGCTAATATATCAAAAGATTTTATTAAAAGGAACTTTAAAAGCTCAACAAAATATACAGTTGGGAATACTGATATTGATAATAAAACAAAACAAGNGCTAATATATCAAAAGATTTTATTAAAAGGAACTTTAAAAGCTCAACAAAATACACAGTTGGGAATACTGATATTGATAATAAAACAAAACAAGATAGTGTTAGATTTTTGACTGGAGAACGACTTCAACCAATGTATAAAAAAGAAGAACCTAGAGCTAAGACTAGACAAAGATTTAGATATGATGCAAGTAGTTTGATAAAAGAACTTAAGGGGGATAGTGAAAAAGAGGTTCAAAATTCTAATAAACAAAAAAATGATAAGGATAAAATCATAGAAAAAGAAGCTGAGACTGGTGAAGATTCGAAAATCCTAGACAGTAAGGATAAAACGTTTACAATTGACACCCAAAGACTTGTAGAAAAAGCGACTCAAGTTGAAAATTTTGATAAGGGGATGCTTAAAAGGCTTAGGAACTCAGCAGCTATTCTTATACAAAAATATTGTAGAGGATTTCTTGCTAAAAGAAAATATCAATTGAATAAGTATACTAAACAGTTAGTTGAAGCTGAAAAAAAAGCGAAAATAGCTAAAGACAAAATCAATAGCCTTAATTACCATAGGTCACGTAATAAATTTACCCCTATGATTAAAAAACCAAAAGAAAATGTTGTCCCGGTTAATAATGAGTTAATACCGGTTGCTTATAAAGAAAAAACTTATCAGCAGCGATCACAGAATTTTAATAGTCATAGATTTCCTTTTTTAACAAGTTTAAAGGAAATGCCTGATTTTTATAGTAAAATTGTTAGAATACAGAGTTGTTATCGAGGATGGGCTGTGAGAAAAATGTATTTGAAGATGAGAAATGCTACTGTTGTGATTCAGAAACATGTCAAGAGGTACCAAACACGTATACTGTATCAACAGATACATGCTGCTATTGTGTTCATTCAGAGGACGTGGAAGAAAATTCTAAGAACAAGGAAACGACAGAATCGTTTTAAAGGTCCTGGCTACTCTTGGATTTTGATTTAATAAAAAACTATTCAAAAACTTAAAAACTCCCAATTCTCTATTAGCCAAAAAAAATTATTGGTATAAATATGGAAAAAAAGGAGGCACTTCAGCCTAAAGTTGACGAAAAGCCAGGAGAAGAAAAGTTTAAAAAAGGAGACTACACAGTTCACATTTTCATTGAAGAGTCTAAAGGTCTCCTTCCACCCTCAGGTGACAAGAACTTCAATCCTGTGATTTCAATAAAATCTTTTGGTAAATCAAAATGCACACGAAAACTAAAAGATGTGACTTCAGGAGCCACATCAATTTGGTGTGAGCATCTTTATTTCTCCAAATTAAATTGTACAATTAATGATTTAGAAAGTGAAAAAATCTTAATAGAAGTCAAAGATTCAAAAACCATAAAAGACTCATTAATAGGGTCTTATGAACTTGATTTTACATATATATACTTCCAACCTAAACATTCTATTCTTCATCAATGGATTATATTATCAAATCCTTATTCAGAAGATGTGACAATTCAAAGAGGACTTGTAAAAATAGGAGTAAATATTTTACATGAAGATGATAAAGCTGAAGATTTAACAGCTAAGACAACTGAAGAAACTATGATGATTCCTCCACAAGTCAATGTTAAATCTTTACAATTAGTAATTCAGATTATTAAAGCTACAGGACTACCAAAGATGGATACAGGAAGCGGAACATGTGATGCTTATTGTTTAGTTAGTTTTGCTACAGCAAAAAATAGGACAAGAACTGAGACTGCTGATAAAGGTACAATGACATCAGAGTGGTATCAAGAACTTTGGCTTCCTGTATGCCAACCTTGTATTTCAAATAAAGTTAGTATTCTTATTATGGATCATGACACTATAGGTGATGATGACTTAATTGGTTCCTTGTCGTTTAACTTCGATAAGATTCAAGATGAAGCAAACAGCAGTTTTATATGGGCAAATATTTTTGGTGCACCTGAAAATGTTGAAAATGAAGCTGCTACAATGATGAATACAAATGATAAACTAGCTTCTCATTGGCGGGGTAGGATTCTTTTAAGGCTTTTTAAAAGAGATAGTGAAAAAGCTACACTAAAAGTTTTGTCGATAAGAACCCCTGAAATCGAATCTATAGTCCAAGAAACTTTTGAAGTTGAAACTGATTATCAAATAAACGCTCAAGTCTTTGAAGCAGTAAATCTTCCTAGAAAATCAGGGAATTTTTTTTTATTAATTCGTTTTGCTAATATAAGAATCCAATCAAAAGGTGTTGAAGCTGTAGAAGGGTGTTGCAAATGGTATGAAAGCATAAAAAGACAAGTTGCAAGTATTCCTGATGGGTCGATTTTACCTGATGTATTTGTTTATCTGATGTATGATAATAAACCAATATGCTTTGCTCGTATAAAACAATCTGAAATTAAAGACCCGAAACCAAAAGAAAAATGGATAAAACTAACTCCAGATCTTTCAATCGGCCTTGTTGAGAATCAATGGGAAGGTGGTTATGTTTTACTAAGAATTTTTGTAGACACTTTATCTGCACCGGGTTATGATAAAAAATTCTGGGAAACAAAACTAGAAGGTTCACTTGGCAAAAGTACAAAAAAACTTATTTGTAACCTTTACCAATGTAAAAACCTTCCTGCAGCTGATCCAACAGGACTTGCAGATCCATATGTAAAAATATTATGTGGAGCTTCAGAGTGTAAAACTGATAGAAATGCAAAAGAAGGAATATTAAATCCTATTTGGTATGAATCTTTTAGTATGAATATATCTATTAGTTCTATTGATACTGCACCTCCTATAATTATTCAGGTTTGGGATTATGATGCTGGTAGTAATGATGATATTATGGGTATCTGTACAATTAATATGGCTTCAGTTGCTGTAAATCCTGAAAATTGTCCTAGGCCTGAGTGGCAAAAACTTAGTTTAGGCAGTGACGAGACTCAAGAAGGGGAAATTCTTATTAGTTTTATGATTGTAGATAGTAAAGTCCCTGGGTTTTTCATGCCAGAACTTACTGAAGTCAGTATAGACATTTATGCTTTAGGGTTTAGAAATCTTAAGCCAGCCTTAGGCTGGCTTCCTGTAAATAAACCGTTTTTAAAAATTGATGTTGGAGCTATACAACTTCCTGGGGAACAGTCTCTTATAACTGAACTTTCAACACAACCAAATGCCCAAGGTCCAAATCCAAACATTGGTGCTGTTTTATCTTTTAAAACTAAAATCCCTATTGATCCTCTTTATTGTCCAAATATAACCTGTACTGTTTATGATTTTTTAATGTCAGGAAAATCACAACCGATATTAGGTACTTTTCAACTTAATCTTCATAGAGTTTATTCTAAAAAAATTACCCAACAAAGTTTTATGAAAAAAGCTAAAGATGGGTTTATTAAAAAAATTGTTGAAGCTCAATCTGATAATTTTAATCCATTAGCATTTATAGAACCTGCTGGTAAAATACCTGATGTTATAGAGTTACAAGTTGAAGAAGGAAATTTGAATGAAGACCAGCCACTTCTTTCTCAGAATTCTAAAACAGATGTGGTTCCTGAGCCAAATAGAAATGCTCGTTCAGTTGTTCCTGAGTTTATGCCATTAAGTTTATCAGAACTTCAAAGTTCAAGACTTTCTGTTATTATGCCACAGTTTAAACCTATAGGAAAAAACTCTAAAAAGTCGATTGAAATTAAAATTAATGAAAGCAGTTTTATTCCACTTGGATATAATAGAACACCTAATGATGGAAAAAAACATTATAGGTATGCTATTGATACAGCTTTAGAAAGGTCAAGTTTATTTGGAGAAACACCTTTTGAGACTTATCCAATAAGGAAAGGTCAAATTCGAGGGGTTAATACAAGTTTTTTTTCTAAAAAGTCTACAAGTCAAAATGAATTTTCAACATTAACTGAAGCTGGGACTTTTAAAGGTTTAGTAAGGATTAACAATCTTAAAGATGGAACTAAAGAAAAAAATGAAGATATTGAACAAATTGCCAGATTACTTTTAGTAAAAACTGAATGTGTTGTAAGAGTTTATATTATTAATGGTATTAATCTTGAGCAAAAAGATCCTAATAGCCCTTCAGACCCTTATTTAGTAATTAAGCTTGGTAAAATCAAAATATCTGATAGAGATAATGCTATTATGGACAATTCAAATCCGAAATTCTTAAAATATTTTGATTTGAGTACAACTTTCCCTGGAGACAGTACATTAAAAATCCAAGTCTGGGACCTCGATGACTTATTTTCCGACGAAAAAATTGGGACAACAAAAATTGACTTAGAAGACCGATTTTTCAACGAATCATGGAACAAAATGGTAGAAAAGCCAATCGAAGTGCGTAAACTGCTAATAAAATCCTGCAAGCAGCCAAAAGGTTTTTTAAGACTATGGGTTGAAATCCACCCATCTAACAATGTCCCCTTACCTTGGGACTTAACCCCAAAACCCCCTGAAAAATTCCAACTTCGACTTATAATTTGGCGATGTGAAGAAGTACCAAACATGGATTCTGAAGGAGTTTCTGACCTTTATGTTATAGCATCACTAAATAATGAAGAAAAAAAAGAAACTGATACTCATTATAGAGCTACTGGAGAAGCATCATGGAATTGGAGAATGAAATTCGATATTCTTGTTAGTGAAGAAACAAAATGTATTTTAAATTTAAGTTTATGGGATAGAGATATCCTTAGTTCTAATGATGCTATTGGAGATACATGTTTAGATTTAACATCTTTAACTCATCAAGCTTTAGAAACTGGAGAAATTGTTAAGAAATATGGAACTTCAGGAAAAATTTCAGAAAGAGCTTTAAGGAAAGAATCTGAGAAATTCTTTGTTAATTTTAAAACAAAAGATGAAAATGGTATTGAAAAAGATGTTGGAAAAGTTATGATATCGGTAGAGATTTTACCTGAAATCAAAGCTCTAGCATGTAATAATGGAGAAGGGAGAAGTGAACCTAATATTGAGCCAAATTTACCCCCACCTGAAGGACGTATGCAGTTGACTATGAATCCGATGAAGATGGTTTCGCAGATGGTTGGACCTGAGTTGAAGCAAAAAATTATTATTTATGCTTTGATAGTGTGCTGTGCTTTCTTGTGTATTACGATGTTTCCGATGATTCTTGCAAATATTATAAGCCAGATCTTCATCTAATTAGATAATTATTTAGCGTGAGATGGGTTTGATTTTTATGATAAGTTTTTTTAGGTGTCTGTTAGTAATAGATGATACACATAATAATAAATCATATGGAAAATAAAGTGGTATTTGTGTTCGAAGGAGCGTAAGATCCATTTAGTGTACTTGAGACTTTCCAACAAAGGAAGTCAGGAGAGTATGTTTTATTGAACTCTGATGACCACGCTCATATTATTTCCAAAGCTGGAAACAATCCTGCAGATTACAGACCTGACATTCTCCACCAGAGCATTTTAGCACTTTACGATAGTCCATTAGCTAAAGCTGGGAAGGTTCAACTATACATCCATACGCACAATAACGTTCTTATAAAAGTTTCTAATGAGCTCAGGGTTCCTCGAACTTTCAAGCGTTTTTCAGGTCTTTTAACCCAATTGCTTCATACTAGAAAAATCAAAGCTGCTGAAAATAACAAAGTCTTAATGAAAGTTATAAAAAATCCAGTCACAGATCACTTGCCTATAGGCTGTAATAAAATAGGTACATCAGTAGAAAGCTCATTAGTTAAAATTTCAGACTTTGTAAGCGACCCTAAAAAAAAATTCACATCTACAGACCCAAATGAAGAACCTATCACCCCAGTATTTGTAATTGGCATGAGCGCCCATGGACATCCAGCTAAAGAAGCTCAGTTTATTGATACTTGTATATCGATTTCTAGTTATCATCTTTCAGCTGCTGCTTGTGTTTCTAGGGTTACAACTGCATTTGAGAATCTTTGGGGTGTTAACTAAAAACACAAAAGTTAGTAGGAATATATTAGATCTAATTGAAATTCGCAAAAAAATGTGTAATAATAAGTTTATGGAATCAAACTGGCTTAAAAAGTTCACTAATTATGTTAGGTACAATATCAAATCTTCGAGAATTGAAGAACTTTTTGAATATGGCACAGATAATCCTATTGTGCTATTAGGAGAAATATATGAGACAAAAATTCCTGGCGAGAAAAATAATAGACCTCCAGTGAATTATCTAGGTTCCGATTATATTGACATCTACTCAGCTACAGGTAAAACAATCCATAATTTATCAGCTTATAATGAATTTGCTGAAAAATTTAAAAGCATTTTATGGGTGACATACAGAAGCAACTTCTTGCCAATACTTCGGACAAAAAAAAAGCAGAAATATTATAGTTCTGATGCTGGATGGGGATGTACTCTTCGTGCAGGACAGATGCTTCTATTAAATACCTTAAAAAAACATTACAAGAAAAATAAAGAAACAAGTATTGAACTGTTTCATCTTGTAGAAGAAAGTTTATCAGCACCTTATTCGATTCATAATCTTATCAACCTTGGTGCTACTAATAAACAAGCAGGTGATTGGTTTTGTTCAGCTGAAGTTTGCTCAGCTATAGTCAAACTATCAGAAATCAACCCAATACCTGGGTTTCGTTGCTGCCTTTTCACAGATTTCACAATCTATAAAGACCAAGTTTTTATGCTCGCAATGGATGAAACTGAAAACCCAGACCGAGAAAACAATACAGAAAGCCAAGAATGGAAAAATGGAGTTCTGATATTTTTTCCGCTTATGCTTGGACATAAAAAACTCGAAGGGAAATTTTACGATGTTTTAAAGCTTTTTTTAAGCCTTGGCCCTTCTGTTGGAATTGTTGGAGGAAGGCCACGGTCAGCACTTTATATTGTCGGATATAATGGAGATAATGTTATTTGTTTAGATCCACATATTGTAAAACAGTTGAATAATAAGTTACAATTCAAACTCCCTGTAGAAGATTTTTTTTGCTCTGATTTGATTTTGACTAAATTTAAAGAACTTGAAAGTTCGATGACATTTGGGTTTTATTTTAGAACTGCTCAAGAATTTTATATGTTTGAAAAAAATGTTATGGCAAATGATGGGCTACTTAATGGGTTAATGCTTTTTAAAGATTGCTTTGTAGATGTGCCTGAAACCCAGGAATTAGTTTTAGAAAACGATTTTATCTTAATGTAGTCTAGACTTATCTTATATTATTTATAAAGTTACGATAAAATTTATTAGTAAAAAAAATCTAATCAAAAAAAATTAATTTTAAACGTGAAGTTTTGAGATCCACTATTAAATCCTCATCCTTAACCCCAGTATTACATGTTCTATAAGTTTTCCTAAATGCTTTCAAACTATGCAGGCTTTTCTTTTTATTTTGTTTTTTTACAAAATTAAAGCCAATAATTTCAAATATCGACATAAATGAACCCATTAATGACATAACACCAGGTATTGATCCAAGTAAAGTTATAATAACATTAAATGAACTTTGTATAGAAAACACTTCAGTATAAAGTCCACTAATACTTTTTTTAAGCTCAACATCAATAAGTAAATCTGCTGTAAAACCTAATTGACTTGGGGTAAATGATGTTCCACTTACAGGTAAAGAATCTGATGATACATGATATCCAGTGTTTATAAATTGGTCATTAAGAATTGTTGATTTATATAATGATGGGGTAAGGGCATAAGAAAATACAGTTGGGGAGTACCCACGAAAGATTGTGTTTTCTTTAGGGAGAATTTTCATGAAAATGCTACTGATTTTATTAGGAATTGAAGATGTGGATGTAAAATTTACTTGAATTGCTGATGTGTATGAATATATTTCTTGTATTTTATATTTAATCACTGCATTAGAAATCAAAGTACACTGTTGGCAATATGTTAAAATATTACAGTCCTGTTCCCCTGTATTCTGACAAGTAATTTTAATATCATTATATTCTAAATTACTAGGAATCACACTAATAGAAACACATTCTCCAAAACTTGAACATTTTCCTCCATAATTAATAAGAGTCATTTCAATAGTAAAATTAGCTCTAAATTCGTCAACTTCTCTTTCTAAAATAGCTAAAGGTAATGAAGATTTTATTTGATCAATATTATCCCCATAATAAATTACCATGCTTTGTATAAAAACAAAAATCGATCCGATAACAAAAAAAATACTAAAAATAGTTCCATAAGTATTACGTTTTTTATATAAAGGACAGTTTATTTCATAATTATGAAACTCAGAGTATAAATCAAAAAGAAAAAGGTATCTTCTTGTATTACTATAAGAATACAAAATGAAAACCAATGTTATGCATATAAAAAAAGCCATTACTTGTCCGCTTAAAGACATAGCTAAAGCTTTACTCGTGTTTCTTTGAAAAATTTCAGGTTGTATTGATTTGAAAGAATCTTTATATTCATAGATTATAGGATTATATGTTCCAACTGGGCAAAAGTAAGATGAAGGACAGTCTCTACATGAATAAGCTCCTTGAATATCATTAAAATATTTAGCTGGACAAGGAAGACATTGCAAAGGGTTACTCGCCCCATATTTAGAATTATAAGTCCCAACAGGACATAGATCACATTTTTTACTCCCAAAATCTTTAGAAAAAGTCCCTTGTGGACAAAGCTCACATTTTCCATTATTTAAAAAAGTTCCTGGGGTACAAACATGCCCAAAATTATCATCATAGATTTGTAAAAGGTCTAAAGAAAAAAAACTATCACTAGGCCTGTTAAAATAAAAATTGTATTGAAAAGTACTTCCTCCACCATAAACATAAATCTTAGAACCAAAATATGCATTTGCGCTATGACTAGTCATTAAAGAAACCTCAGCAATTTTATCATATTTCATAGAAGTGAAGTTTAATGATATAATATCTTTAAATGATCTAGTTGCCCAAGCATGTCCTCCAATAACATAAATTTGAGATTCTAACATTACAATCAAAGCTCCAGTACGTTCATATTCTGAAGACTCTGGGACAAATTCTAAAGCCCATCTTGATTTATTTATAGAATAACTTTGTACTATACCTTCTGGTCGATCTCCTTGACTTTGTCCAAATACAGTATATAAATAAGATTCTGAGTTTTTTTTTCTTATAAAACATTTTGCATCACCTATATTTCTTTTTGCAAGACTATCTGGACCTTGAGTATATTCCATAGTCCTTATATCATACATCCAAAACGATCCTGTATATAACCCATCTTTAACTCCTCCGTATATATAAATTATAGGAAGATTTATAGCAATACAACAAGAACTTTTTGCATTAGGAATTGTTTTTCCACTATTAAGAAGACTCCAGCTCATTGTGTTTATATCTAAAGAAAAACCATCATTATAATAATCTTCTTGGCCTTGACCTCCCCATATGACCATGATATCCCCTTCAACAGCTGATGCATGATGTGATCTTGGTGATGGAGCATCTCCAAAGTATCTAATTTTTTCCCATTTCATAGTTAAAAGACTGAAACTCCAGAGATTGTTTGATTTTTTTGTATTATAACTTCCTCCGAATAGATATAAAGAACCTGCAAGATATTCTAAACTTGCATCCATAACATCTCCTGGGGATTCATAATGTGAAAATATTTCGTTAATAGTTAGATTTGTATCGATGTGGATTTTTATAAGACTGTTTGTCAATCGATCTTGTTTATTTCCAGCAAAAATATAAACATTTTTTTCATCGCTCGCTAAAGCAAAACTATGCACTGCATATTTCGCATGATTAGGATTTTCAACTTCTTCCCAAAAGCAATTGGAATTAAGTTTTACCCTATAAACCGATTGTTCTAAAGCGCTTTTTTCACTTTTTAATCCATAAAAAACATATAAAAAAGAGTCAATAATCGCACCTCCTGAAAATATTCTTGGTTTAAAAATCCCTAAACATGATACATTCGCCCAATTTTCTGTAGATAAATTGTATTGAAATAATTGAAAATTATCATAGTTTTTGACCAAAAAAATATAAATTATTGTCGTAAAAATCTAGAATACATGATGATAATATTATAGGTCCTTGTCCTTTATCTTCCCATTCACTTGTATTTAAGTTTAAGCTAAGTTGATATTACAAATAAAGATGTGAGTTTAAACCAGTGCTATGATATCCACCGTATATAGCAAAATAATGTGTATTGTTAAAGTAAAAATCTTTAAACCCATTAAGGTAAATACCCTGTGGCTTTATCCCTGAAGTTTCTAAATTTTGCCATTGAAAAGATTTTAGATTTATACACCAGATATCTTGGGCTGGTCCTAATAAAGTATTTCCTCCATAAACGCAGAACTCTTCATTATGAATAAAACTTGATGCGCTATATCTTGGAGCTAAATATATTTTACTAGGTATTTCTGTATTCACTGGGGTAATTTTTTTCCAAACATTATCAGTCAAGTTGTATGAATGCAAAGTATTATGAAGGATGTCTGAGTCCTCTTTACCTCCAAAAATTAACAGAGTTTGTCCAATTACAGACATTACTGAGTTTCTGACTGGTGATGCTGGAGAACATGACTTTGGTATCATTTCAATACTAAGCTCTTTTGCTAAAACTAAAAAGATCAAAGCGTATAGTTTAATAATCAGCATTTTATATAGTATAGAAAGTGTAAAATCTTATATTGGCTTATAATTTCAATAAAGTTATAATAATAGTTTATATAATGATATTAAGTATTAAGTATTAAGATAATGATTATCGCTTGCTTTAAGAAGACATATCTATATTATTAGCATAAATATTAGTTTTTTTTATATCTATTTCTTATCATTTTAAAAATAACTATAATAATATACTTATCTTTAAATATTTAGTTTTATATTTTCAATTAGATTCTCTTTTATATTCCTACAATCAACAATACAATAGTTATTTCATCAATCTAAAAATCAAAACAATAATTAAAACATTAAATTTCATATCTTCTATTAAACAAAACCCATTATTTTTCTTTACTAATCAAAATTTCCCACTTTTATTAATCTTATCCTTCACATCCTAAAAAATCCTATCTTTTTTTACCTGATTATATTATTCTCTAACATAACTAATCACTTATTAATGATTTCTTGCCACTCATCAAGACAAACAGGTCCTTTTAAAACAACATCTGAACGGCAATTGTTGCTAATCATTTTTCCTTGATCATCTATAAGTATTAGCATCGGGATAACTTGAGCCCCATATTGATTTCCTATAATCTCAGCCCTAATCCTATCTTCATATGGTAAAGCTAACCAAGGCATAGTAGCAAAATCATCATCAAAATGACTTATATTCTTGTCATAACTAACAAATATTACTTCAACTTGTTTATAATCTCTATTGACTTCATTGTAAAACAAGACTAATTGACATGTAAATTGCTTACAAGGATGGCACCATTGTGCAGAAAAATATATCAATTTGAACTTGCTGGTGATACTGTGGATTTCAACTGGTCCATTGTGACTTAGTAGTGTCTCACCAAATATATCTTGCATGGATTTTTATAGTAGAAATGGCTTTTTTGCTGGTTATGTTATAGATGTGATTTATTTTAGAAATAATTATGTGGTATTAAGGAAGGGGTTTTTTAGGATAATGAAAGGTGTAAAGACGCTTTGGAGAATGATTATTGGGAATATACTTGAGATTAGGGTAAAGATATTTTAATGTATTGTTTGTGAAAAGTTTTAATAATTTGGGGTAAATAAAGGAAAAGATTAAACGGTGAAATAGTGTTATAATGAAATTATAAAAGTAAAATTAATTAAGAGTTTAATAAATTGGCTAGTAGGCATAATTTGGACTATAGTAAATTATTATTTTTTTTCTAAGAAACTAAATACTTAAATCAAAAACCAAACTTTATCTCAGCTAATCCATTCTCATTATTTCTAGTGATAATTAAACTTGTAGCCTAGAATTTAATTCTTTTCTTAGCATCTACCTAGATATTTGAGTAATTATAAACAAATTCTTACTTTAAATAATAACTATAAGTGTTTTACTAATATCACATTACGTTTTATACCAGAGAAAGCATGATTTAAGCCATATAGGAGATTTTGCTCACAACTATAAGTGTTTTACTAATATTCCATCTAATATCACATTACGTTTTATACCAGAGAAAGCATGATTTAAGCCATATAGGAGATTTTGCTCGATAAGGCCGACCAAACAAAGTAGGTTTCATGAGAACTGAAGTCTAAATGATACCTACTTTAAATAAAAGGTTCAATAATCTGCTGTACAAACTATTCTTACAAGCCCCGATCTACCATCTCGACTTATCCAAACATCGACAGATGCTTCTAAAGGCAGGAGCAAGAGCAAGTGCCTAAGAGTCATAAGATTGCTGATAAGATTGTGAAACACTTAAACAAAGAATGAATCATGCCAATTTCTCAGCGCTTAGCAAGTGGAAGAATTGATTGCTCACAAGTATGACATCTAACTTTGGGATGCATAAGACCTTGGCAATGAAGGATAAGTTCCTGACATAAGGTTTCTCGCTCATAGGTATAGACAAAATAGTATGAAATTTCTCTATAGCTAGCGAGATCATATTTAGTTAGTTCCTTACTAATAATGACCATTTTTTTTAACCTAATTAAATACTTTAATGGCAGAAAATATAATAAATGTCTGAAGCCAATGAAGATTTACTTCAACTCGCTGAAAGTTATGATAATTCTAATATCTTTAAAGACCTTTTCATGCTATGGATCAAACCTATTATTGAATACTACAAAAGCAAATCTCCGAGCCTAGCCAATATTCTTCCTTTACCAAAAAGGATGAATTTCATAGAAAATGAAAAAAAATTAGAAGAATTTTGGGATCAAGAAATGATGAATGAAAAGCCAAGTTTTAAAAGAGCTCTAAGAAAAACTGTTGGAAAAAGCATATTGAAAGTGTTTATTATTGATGCTTTATTCTATGATTCACTTTTATTACAAGCTCTTTTGATGAATCAGATAATAATTTTTTTAGAAGACCCAAATTATCCTATGATTGAAGGATATTTACTTGTTACCTTATTTTTAATATCGACTTTTGGCACATCGATGATATTTAGCTTAACAGTTTTTAGGCTTTCAGTAATTATTACTACAACCAAAGGACTAATATCCAGTTTACTATACAAAAAATTGCTTCGAATACATTCTAATTCTATCTCCAACCAAGATTGTACTGCAAAAATTTTAAACCTTATTTCATCAGATTTAGAGCTCTTAGATTCTACAAATCAAATAATGTATTTATGCTCATTCCCTATTTTTATAATTGGTTCATTTATCATAATGAGTATGTATTTTAATATTCCAGGGATAATCGGACTGCTTTTTGCTATTATTCAAGTTCCGCTGGTATATTTTCTAAGTAAACCAATTGAAGCATATAGGGAAAAAGTTGCATCTATCAGCGATCAACGAGTTAAGCTTATTAAAATGCTGATTGAAGGTATAAGAGTTGTCAAGGTCTATGGCTGGGAATCTCCTCAACTTGAAAAAGTATTCGAATATAGGAAGCGACAAAACTCACAATTATTTAGAAAAAACATTTACTTATCCTTTATTTCTGGTATAGGTCAATCTGGTTTTGCAATTATACTTTTAATAACTTTTGGAAGTGTTGTTTGGTATGGCGATAAACTTGAAGCTGGCAAAGTATTTGCAGGAACCACAATTTTATTTTTAGCTTTTATCGAACTTAATTATATGTTACCTGATGGCCTAGTTCAACTTTTTACGACAATTGCAACACTTAATCGTATTCAAGAGTCTCTTTTACTACCAGAAAGAAAAAATCATATAGATTTTGTTGTGCAAGCAGTTGTTGCTAATAATGCCCACTTTGAAAGGTTTAAAAGTTGTAGCAAATCAAATAACTACAATATTGAAAGTCAACAAATTCTAACTACAGAAAATGCAAAAAGCGATTTAAGGATAGATTTCGTACTAGTAAATGAACTACTGGTTGTAACTGGAAAAATCGGATCTGGGAAATCAACTTTTCTTCATTCATTACTTGGTGAACTTGAACTAACCGAAGGATCTTTGGAACTTCCAGAAAGAGTTTCTTATTTATCTGAAAGTCCATGGCTAATAGCTGATACTGTAAGAGAAAATATTATAATGGGAGAAATTTTTAATAAGCAAAGATACAATGAGATTCTTGAAATATGCTGCTTAAATAATGATATTAAAAGATTCAAGAATAATGATTTGTCTAAAATTGGAGATCAAGGAATGACTTTAAGTGGTGGACAAAAAGCTAGAATCGCCTTAGCAAGAGCTCTTTACAAAGATAGTGAAATTTATTTACTTGATGATCCACTAAGTGCACTTGATGCAAAGACTGGAGAAATCATTATTGAAAGAATAAAAGGAAAATTTTCAAATAAAATTGTTATAATCACAGGAAATCAAGCATTTATTTTCCAACATGTTGATAAAATTCTAACATTAAGCAATGGAAACCAAACTTTTTTTGGAACTTATTCGCAATTTCTTGAATTTAGCAAGCTTGGAAAATTTGAAAGCATGAGGCAAAATGAAGAAGTTATAAATAAAGACTTAGACGAATGTGTTGAGGATCAAGATGAATTCGCAGAACTAGAAAATGTTGATAGTGGGTTTAGTTTGAAAACATTTTATGAGTTTTTGAAAATGGGAGTAGATTCACATTGGAAAATTTTGAGTATTTTATCATTATTTTTGATAGTAAGTGGGTTAAATACAGGAGCTTTATGGTGGATAACATACTGGGTTGATGCAGAAGATCAAACAGACAATATTTATGTTAATGTTTTTATTGCTTTTATATGTGGACTTTTTGTTTTTACTGTAATTAGGAATCTACTTTTTGCTTATGCTTATTTAAAAACAACTGAAAGAATCCATAATAATAGTTTGTATACTTTGGCTTATGTTCCTATTTCTTTTTATGATTTAAATCCTACTGGAAAAATACTTAATAGGTTTACAAGAGATATTATAGCTGTCGATGAATCCTTGTATGCAACATTTCCAATTCTTTTTGACCACACTCTTGAAATTTTTAAAATTGCTATAAGTATATGTATTATTGTGTATTACAATATAATCGTCATAGGAATTGTTTGTTTTGTACAGTATTTTCTTATAAAATCTTTGTCTAAACTTACAAAAGAACTTAAAGCTATAGAACTGTCATCAAAAAGCTCGGTAATTAGTATTTTTAATTCAAGCTTAAATGGTATTTTTACTATAAGGGCACACAAATTAGAGAAGAAATTTATAGAGGATGCTAGCAAAGCTATTGAAACTAATATGAGAGCTTATTTTACTTATAACTCTGTCCTTGCTTTGTTTAGAACATATGGGTTGAGAATTTTTATCATTTAAGTATCAAATATTAAAAGCTTATAATTTAGAACATATACTGAGTTTTCAGGTATGTTATTAAACATAATAAGTATTATAATTCTTGTAATGCTTAAAAATAATATCAGTGGAACCTTAGCAGCTCTAAGCTTAACTTTTAACGTGAGTATGGTCGGAGAAGTAAATATGTGGGCAAAATTCCTCATTGAACTTAACAACATGATGTCATCTCCCCAAAGACTTTTAGAATATCTAAAAATGGCTCATGAAGGAGTACTCCAAAGGCCGACTTTCTTTAAAATACTTCAAGGCGATATACAATTTGAACAAGTTTGTTTAAGATATCGTCAAGACCTTCCATTAGCATTAAACAATTTCTCATTAACAATTCCAAAAGGATCAAAAATTGGTATAATGGGTAGAACAGGAGCTGGGAAATCTTCAATACTAGCATCTTTACTTAGAACTGCTATCCCGGAAAGTGGAAAAATTTATATTGATGGAAAAGATTATATGGATCTTGGACTAAATGATTTAAGATCTCATATATATTATAATAGGGAAATAAATGAAATACTTTCGATTATAGGCTTAGAAAATATAGTGTTTAGGTTTTCAAAAGGACTTGAAAGTATTTATGGAGATGAGGCGTTTTTTTCTGCAGGTGAAAAACAGTTGTTATGTTTAGCAAGGGCTTTGATTAAAGATACTAAAATTTTAATTATAGATGAAGCAACAGCAAATGTAGATCGTGAAACAGAAAGAGTAATTCAGCATTCGATTAAATATAAGACTTTGGGAAGGACAGTTATTATTATTGCTCATAGAATTACAACTATAAGAGATTGTGATAAAATTGTTATAGTTAAAGATGGAAGGTGCTCAGAATTTGGAACCCATTCAGAACTTTCAGTGAATAGTCAATATTATAAAGAGATTTTAGAACAAACTGAAGATTAAGAGTTAGTTATTAGTTTAAGGTTATTAATATTTGAAGATTCGATATGCTTATTAGATTTTAGCTTTTATTAAGAATATCTCATTATTTATTTTTACGTTCTTTGGAATTAAATGTTAGGAATAAGGTAGACAGTAAATGTTAGAAAATAATAAATTACGTTATCTCATCTTATTAAATGCAATAAATGAATCTAAAAAAAACTTCAGCTTTTTTCTCTTCTAATTTTACACTTAATTTAATATAAAACCACATTGGTATTATGAATAGTTATAAAATACCCTTAGAGGTGCGGTAGAGAATTAATATTACCATTAAAGCCATACATAATTCAAATAAGCTTGTTTGAAAATCATCGAAAATTCTCATCAAGATATATAATTTCTCACTGATTGTTCTATATATTCAAAATGTAGAGTTATGTGTATAACAAAAGCGGGTAAATTTAAATATTAAAAATTAATAAGAATAATTATCCTAGGTAAACAGAAAAATATTCAAAACTCATAAAATATAAAAAATCATCAGTATTATTATAATTATTGTTTATAAAATATATGTTATCGATGAATGCGATAAAATTATAATAACAATAATCAAAGATGCATTTTTATAAGTTTGAAAATTAAATCAACTAATGAAAAATCAATCACAACAAAAAATTAGAATAAAAGAGAAGATTAATCATTTAAGTATTTTAAAGTTAAACTAAGTTAAAAATCATCTCAAATAATTTTTGATTAAAATTTAGCATTTAAGCATTTAAACTTTATATAAATTTTTTATTTTTGGTCCTTTCTAAATTTTTTTTAAAGTTTGATTCAGCAAAGTTATGGTAATCCATTTCTCATTGCGTTTTATATTAGGGAAAGCATGTCTTTAGCTGTTTAGGAGATTTTCTCCGATAAGGCTTACCCAACAAAAAAGGTTTCGGGAGAGCTGAAGCCTAAGCGATGCCTACCGTAGGTAAGGGTTCAGTTGTCTGTTGTACTGACTGTTTTTATAGGCCCCGATCCACAATCTCGTCATATCCAAACCTTGACGGATGCTTCGAAAAGCAGGAGCAAATGCCTAAGAATCATGAGAGTGCTGATAAAGCTTTGGAATACTTAAACAAGGAGTGAGTCCATGATAATTCCTTAGCTTGAGCTGGTGAAAAAACAGACTGCTCACAAGTGCACAATCACATCTTATGATGCATAAGACCCTGATAATAAATGGCAAGTTGCTGGCATAAGTCTTTAATCTTCACGGGTATAGGCTACTAATGTGGCTCTCCCTATAGCCAGCAAGATCATATTTAGTTAGTTCCTAACTAGCAATTGTTGTTTATTCTTCTTCTTATATCATTTTTTTTTAAAACTAATAAAATCTTAGATCCCATGATAAAGTATAATAAATGTCTGAAATCAGTGAAGATTTACTTCAACTCGCTGAAAGCTTTGACAATTCTAATATTTTTAAAGATCTTTTCATGTTATGGATCAAACCTATTATTAAATACTACAAAAGCAAATCTCCAAGCCTAGCCAATATTCTCCCTTTACCAAAAAGGATGAATTTCAAAGAAAATGAAAAAAAATTAGAAGGCTTTTGGAATCAAGAAATGATGAATGAAAAGCCAAGTTTTAAAAGAGCTCTAAGAAAAACTGTTGGAAAAAGCATATTGAAAGTGTTTATTATTGATGCTTTATTCTATGATTCACTTTTATTGCAAGCTCTTTTGATGAATCAGATAATAAATTTTTTAGAAGACCCAAACTATCCTATGATCCAAGGATATTTACTTGTTGCCTTATTTTTAATTTCAACTTTTGGCACATCGATGATATTTAGCTTAACAGCTTTTAGGCTTTCAGTAATTATTACTACAACCAAAGGACTAATATCCAGTTTACTATACAAAAATATACAAAAA
>MPUH01000790.1:0-34848 GCA_001970955.1 Stentor coeruleus | reverse complement strand
GAGATTTTGAAGAGAGAGATTTTGTAGAGATTTTGAAGATGTTAGGAATTTTTGTTGGGAAAATAGAAATTAGATAATATTATTGGAAAGGGATTTTTGATGATTTAAGTAGAGGTTATAGGATTTATAAAGAAATCTTGTGGAAAGGAAAATTGAGTTTTCAACTGAAGGATGCTGAAATTTGGCAAGGATTTTATTTTTTTTTGCTTTGTTAGGGATATATATGAGAAGGATATAAGATACATTTTGAGTTACTTATTTTTCAAATACAATTTTAAGTAAAGTAAAAAATTCTATTTTTCCAATGCTCCAAATAGAAAACTTTAAACACAAATTCTAATTCAATATTTATAACATAACTAAATATAACTTACTAATGAAATACTCTTAGCAAATAAACCCTAGCAATCCAAATCTCCTAAAAGAAAAAAATCCTTTTCACTCTCTCCCAAACAAAATCCCCGCCTTAAAAATCCTCCAAAATTTTCACTTCAAAAAAACCATAAAATCTCTCTCAATCCCTATCCACAAATTTTTTTATTAAACTGTTAATTATCATTATTAAAGGACCTTAATCCTTCTTCCTTCTTTCCATTCTCCTTCTCTCGACCCTAAAGGTGTAATATAAGTCCCTTTACCTTCTTGTTTCCCATTCATCCAATACCCTTCATATTTTCTTCCATCAGGCCAAATAAAAATTCCATATCCTTGTTTTTTATCATCAACATACTCCCCTTCATAACTTCTCCCATCACTCCATGTAAAAAGTCCTTTCCCATCCATTTTATTATCTTTCCAATCCCCAACAAACTTCCTCCCATCACTCCAAACATAAGTTCCATATCCTTGTATATTATTATCTTTAAATTCACCTTCATAAGTTGACCCATCAGCCCATTCAAATTTCCCAATTCCATGTTTCTGCCCAGCAATATAATTCCCTTCATATTTAGCTCCATCAGGCCAAGTCTCACAACCTTTCCCATGTTGTTTATCATTTTCCCATAATCCTTCATATTTTGCCCCATCAGTGTGTATATAAATTCCATATCCATGAGCTTTATCATTTATCCATTCACCTTGATAAACATCTCCATTACTATGAATAAGTCTTCCTCGACCATTTGGTTTATCATTTTCCCAATACCCTTCATATAAAGACCCATCTTTCCAAAAGTTAGTCCCTTTACCATGTCTTTCTTTATTAGAGTTCCATTCTCCAGTGTAAATTGATCCATTTTCAATCATGATTGGTCCTCGTTTTATAAGGTCGATTTGGTTTGGGTTGGGGCTGTTATAGACAAAATCTCCAAGTTTGGTTTGGATTGATTTTATTGCTGGGTTAGAGTAATCTGGAAGGTTATCTATTGGGATTTCAATTAAGTCTTTACGAGTTTGTTCTTTGGTTTGGGGATTCTCGCTTGGCATTGAAGGGAAGTTGTTGTTCAAGTCATTCGAAAATGCTGTGGGCTTGTCAGAAACCTTTAAAATCTTTACTTTCTTACGGTCTAAGTAACCTCTTATAGTAGATTGAAGCTTTATCACATCATCTATATTCAATTTAGCAACAGGTGAAATTGGGTTTGGGTCTAATTCAGAAAACTTGTCTGGAGCTGGATTTTCTAGAGGCGCCTTAGAAAAATTGTCTATTGTTATTTTCAATGGTACTTCGGGCTGGCCTGTGTTTTTCTCAGTGTTTAATTGCTTTTCATCATGTGTTCCATGAAGGCAGGAGCAGTTCCCCATAATAAAATTACATCATTAATTTAGTCACTTATAAAAGTCCAACCTGATAAACGGTGCTCTGGATTTACTTGACTGTGAGTACTACCGATTTTTTCTTGAGAAACTGACCCAGGGATTATAAGAGTACATTGAGGTTTTGGAGGTCTGAGCTCTTTTCTTAAAACAGAATCCCAGTTTATTCCGTAAAAAAACGGATGGTCTTTTACTTCTTCTGCATCCCTTCGGCTACCAAGTCTCTTGAGTGGGTCTCGAATCAGCAGCAATTTTAATAAACTTCGAGCGTCTCCACTTAGAGAAGTTGGGATTCTCAGCTTACCGTTTTGAATATTGCTAAACATTTGGTCGCGATTAGTTGAGAAGTAAGGAGGAAACCCCACTATCATTTCATAAAACAATACACCAAACAAATACCAGTCCACAGACTTCCCATGTCCCTGTCGTTTAAGCATTTCTGGAGCAAGGTACGCTACTGAGCCACAAAAACTTTTAGCTGAATGATTATCCATAATACCTTCTTTAGAAAGTCCGAAATCCGTAAGTAAAGCATGACCATCTTCATCTAAAACAACATTATCAGGTTTTAAATCTCTATAAATAATATCTCGTTTATGAAGTTCTTCTATAGCTAATAAGATTTCTGCTAAATAAACTTTTGCTCTAGTTTCACTAAAACGCTTTTCTTTAGTAATTTGTAAACCCATACTTCCTCCTGGACAATAATCAAGGATTAAATATAACTTGCTTGATGTTTGAAAAGCAAATTTCAATCCAACTATAAATGGATGCTTTATATAGCTTAAAACATTTCTTTCAGTCATTGCATATTTTACTAGATTCTGGCCCATAATTTTGTTTTTCATTAAGATTTTCATTGCGTAAAGCTCTTTTGTTGACTTCATTTCTACTAAATACACCTCTCCGAAACTTCCTTTGCCCAACAATTGAATAGCCTCAAAGTCCTTTGCTGTGATTTTTCTCAGGTCTCGACTTTTTTCACTAAAAGTTGTACTTTCAGCCATTGAACATCTATTATTCTTCAATATCGCACTAGCTTCTTCATCCGGTGTAGTAATAATTTGCACATGCTGTGGGGTCATATCAAGTACCGGTGGAGGTACTCTTCCAATCCTCATAATCTCCTGTATACTAACCATATTATTCATCTCCAACGGGTTCTTCCCTTCTCTATTTTTTAAAGTTAAATCTGGATACCTATATATCATCCATATAAGAAACTCTTTATCTCCTTTTTCAACTGCATAATGCATTGGTGTATTCCCTAAATCATCAATCGCATTAATATACGCTCCAGATCTTGACAACAATTGAGATGTTGTAAGCTGTATTTCAATACAAGCTAAATGCAAAGGTGTCTTACCACAGCTATCTTTGATATTTAAATCTGTCATATATCCATAATCTAAAAGTACTTCACAAACTTTTATAAAACCTTTACTTGCTGATATATGTAAAGCTGAAAACCCATCAGGATCTTTACTATTAGGATCAGCAGCGATTTCTCCATAGTATTTTTTATCTATAAGGATTTTACATAGCTCAGAATCATTGTTATAAGCTGCTTCCCATAAAGCTCGGTTCATTTTGTCTTTTTGGGTGCTGATGAGTTCAGCAGCTTCAGCGTATTTTTCATTAGCAAATAAGTCGTTGAGAACTGAAAAAAACTCTTCTCCTTGTTTGTTGATGTGGATTTCCTGGCCTGTGTCAAGGTTGCGGATTCGGAAAATACTGTCGGTCAGTTGGTAGCCTGGATGAAAATCTGCACGGGGGATATTTTGAGCTAAATCTCCTTCGCTTATTGAACCCATTGGTGTTATTGAACCTTCATAGGCCATTATTTATTTACTAATATGTATTGGATATGTAATTGAACCATAAACATTTTTAATCATACCGAATTAACTAATAGTCTTTATATTTTTTCAACTATGTAATTAAAATTAGAAATCCAAACAACTCTGAATAAAAATTACAAACTGCAATTTCAGTACTGATTTTTAATTTGATACTTAAATCCAAAGATAATGCTTCAAATCTCACTTTTATACCTATCACCTTGTCTGATAAACTCAAAAATGCATCATATTGTAAAAGAATATCCAATTGTTTTCACATTCCTACAAAAACCACTCAAAACCAATCTTCTACATCATCTTAATTCACAATCTATTCATATAAAAATCTAGCAAAAACCTCAGAAGCAATCCAAGCATATTATCCAAATTTATATCTAATTAGATTTTTACTAAAACCTCAAAATAAATAACATAATTATTAGCTTAATTTGCACTTAAATTAACCCTCAGGTGATTTCTACGATGAAATCCTAGTTTTCTTTATCTTTTTTTCATTACCCAATTATTTTACTTCAAAAAACTCTTAAATTTTATCTCAAAAAATTCTACATAAGTTAGTGAAATTAAATCTTAGCATAAAAAATGGTTTACAGTCCAGTATATCAACAGTATTCACTTTAGTACCTCAGGTCCTAAGCAAAAAAAATCATACTAATAAAAGCAATTTAATCAAGAAATTCAGTTTGAAGATCGTAATATAATAGCATTTAATCCAAGGAATAGGATTAAAAAAGAATATGAAGTTAATGAAATTCCTCATTATTTATATATATACATATAATAGAATTTATATATAAAAATACTTTAAAACCTCATTATAGTTCAGATATTTCTAGTAAGTAGGTGTAGCTTGAAAATATGAATCGGAAGTAAAAGAGTTTCCTTTAGTTAGAGAAACCAAGAATTTGATTGAAAAAGAATTCATTAAAGGGTCTTTAAGATATGAACTCAACTGTTTTTTTGGAAAAAATTCACTAAAAGGTCTTTAAAATGCTACATATAAGTTTTTTGTAAATTCTATAACCAAAGAGATTTAAGAAAATATAAATTTCACAGCTAGAGTTTATATCTTTAGATTTAATATAGAGATTCATACAATAAACTTAAACAAGAAAACTTTTATTAATACCCAAATATCATTAGCCCAGGCATTAATAGAACTTTAGTTTATCATTCTAATAAGCTTTAAGTTATTGAAAATCATAATCATTATAAAATAATAAAGATTCTTAATGGATAACAATTCGATATATAAAACTTGGGCTGAAAAAAGCACATCTTCTAGGATGAGATGTAGAACTCCTTCAGCTTCAGTACGAGAGAGGTCGCAAAAAATCGATAAAGAGATGAATAAAGCTAATCAAGCCAGGCTAGTAAAAGAAGTTGAAAGAAATAAAATCCTCGTTAACGATTTATCATTAGAAAAACCAAAGCCCGCATCTTTTTATATCACTAAAGCTAAAGTAAGATATACTAAAAAAAACGAATCTAAAGATTTTTCTCCAGCTATTATAGACAGGAAAAAAATGTTTGGGCCAATGTTATCCAAAAGCATAATGAAAAAAAATGAAAGGGTTAAAAGCGCAGATGGTTATCGTAAAACAACCCATGAAAACATAAAAGACTCTATTACCGACGATAAACTTTTACCTGAATGGCTAATCGAAAGGCCTGATTATCAATTAGCAGTTAAAAAGTTTTCAAGTTTAGAAGGGAATATTGAAGAAATTTGTTTAATGCCACCAAACAGTAGAAATGACGATGAAAAAAAGTCTTTTTTCAACTGGCTATCATCAGCAAGATTTTTTAATAAAATGACAACTAGAATTATAAAAGAAACTTGTGATAAATTAACAAGAGTTAAATTTAAAGAAAACGAATATTTAATAAAAAAAGGGGATATTGGTGACTGCCTTTATATTATCTTCTCTGGTAGGGCTCAAGTAATTATTGAGCCTGGTAGTGTTCATGATATCTTAGGGGCAAAATCTGTAATAGGTGAACATGCTCTTGATACTTCCAAAAATCGTACAGCTTCAGTCTTAGCTATCGAACCAATTGTCGCTTTTAAACTAACAAAACTTGATTATGACCAAATTCTCCTCAACGTAAAAAAACTTGAGAAATACAAAAACAGTAAACTTCTTATGTCGATCCCATTTTTCCATGGCTGGAGTTTCTTAAAAGTACAACATTTAAGCAATTTTCTTATTAAAAAAAACTATGCAAATGGTGAAATCCTATATGATAAAGGTCAAGAAAGTGATACTTTTTATATAATCAAAAAAGGTCGAGTTGATATTCAAGCTTATGTTGATATGCAGCAAATAAATCGTTGGCCTACAGGAAGTAAACAATGGAAGATTTTGGAAATTAATAAAAAATATATAATAACAATAGCAAGCTTGAATAAAGGAAGCTATTTTGGGGAAACTACGCTTATTGATCAAATGCCGAGGATTTGTAGAGCTGTTTGTGCTGTTGAGACTGTTTGTTTGACTATTAATAAAGATGAGTTTTTTGAAACTTTTTCTGTTAAGGATTTGGAGTTGTTGCAGGAACTTACTTATGTGCATGTGCCGAAGGATAAGGAATTGCAAGAGAAACTTATTGATGAGATTGAAGAAAAGGCGAAGAATGTATGAGATATGTAGGAAAATGCTATTTATCAGTCGATGGAAGTGGACTTTAACTATCCAGATAGCAGAGAGTCCTTACTAGACAATAAAACAAAAAAACTCCGAAGCTGGATTTTCGATCTTAAAAAACGCATAAGAAGTAACTCTAACGAGTTTAAAAAACGCATAATCTCACAAAACAAAAAAAATATTCCTATCAACTCAATCGGCATGCTGAACTCTTTCTGTTTAGACTCAAAGAAAACAAAAGCAAAATAAAAAATAGCACCCAAACCATATCCAAAAACCTAATAAAAAATATAAAATAGGAACTTTACTTCAACATAAAACTTACAGTAAATCCTCTTAAAAATCATAAACCAAATCATTCAAAAGTCTATAAAAAATTATAACAAAAAAGCAAAATTCTCTATTTTTTTTATCTTGAAGGAGGACGTCGACCTACAGATCTTGGCCTTACATTTTCTGAAGTACTCCTCATATGTATCTTCCCAACAATATTTGCATTAATTTTTACATCAACAAATTTATAATGAGCAATATCGTTTTCATTAACTGATTTCCTAATAACCTTATTCCTATCCCTACCCGGTCTAACAGTTTTTTCCTTTATAAACTTCTGTAATTTCTGTAACCCTATAGTTTTTTCTTCAACCTTTTGTTTAATTTCTTCAAACTCATCCTCTCTTTTCCCTCTAATTTTCTTAAAAAGCATATTTTCTGACTCTAATCTTGGTGATTGGATAATAGTCTTTAATTCTACAAGTTCATATTCAAGTCTATTAATAATTGCATCTTTTCTTCGTAGATTCTCTTCAAGTTTGGCGATTTTTTCAGTCATTTCTTTAGAGTTTTTTGTATCATTTTTCGTTTTGTTTAAGGTTTTTAGCTTTTCTTGTAAGTCTTTTATTTCAGTTAATTGTTTTAATTTTTCTATTTCTAAGGTTTCAGTTTGTATTTGACTTGTTTCTATATGAAGTTTTAGCTGATGCTCTACACGAATATGTCCTCTGACTTCAGCTTCTAGTTTTTGTAACATAACTTCGAATTGTTCGGTTCTTTTTACAAGTTCAGCTTTTTCTGAGTTTAAATAATCTCTTTTGAAAGATAATAAGTTCATTATGAGGTCTTTAAGATTTTCTAATACTTCATTATCATCGATTTCTTCAATTGTATCAGATTCTTCTTTAGTTATAATAGAGTTTTCGATATAACAATTGTTTGTGAAGACTTCTCGGAATAAGTCTCGAAGTTGTTTGGATAGAGTTGGGTTAGAAGTCATTTAATTTAAGAGTTTATTATGAGGATTTAGTTTTGGAGATAAAGGGAGATGTGGAAGATTTTTTTATTTGGATGAGAAAGTATAAGTTTTAATGCTTATTTTAAATGAGATAATGCAAAAATCAAAACATATAAAAATATTTTAATTTAGTTTATGAATTTGGTATAGTTTTAGGATATTTTNTTGGATGAGAAAGTATAAGTTTTAATGCTTATTTTAAATGAGATAATGCAGAAATCAAAACATATAAAAATATTTTAATTTAGTTTATGAATTTGGTATAGTTTTAGGATATTTTTTTTGTGTAAAACAACAAAGAATGATTAATTCTAAAATTACTNTTTTTGTGTAAAACAACAAAGAATGATTAATTCTAAAATTACTCATGATGATTATTTTCACCAACATAATAAATATTATAACTATACCTAATCATATAAACATAAATCACAGCTTATAAATACTAAAAAAACCCCACACAAACACATCTATTCCAAATCAATCTACATTTTCATATCTACATTTCCTTACAACACAAAAGTGCTTTTCATTTTCTTATCATCCTCTAAATCCTTGTAATAATATTCTCATATAAAAAATGATTCTACCTCCTATTAAAATAATCCAAAAACGCAAAGACTATATTCAACAAGCCCATGACCCTAAAAACTATTTTTCCACTCCACTTCGTAAATTTGATAGCACCCTAGTAAGAAAACTAGTCCTCCAACCTTATCCCGAAAAGTCTACTTCACGTATAGGTGAAACCCTAATACAAACAAATACAACTCATGGTTACAAAGGTTACTCTAAAGCTAAAAACATTCTCCCAAACAAAAAAATCGCTAATTACTTAGAAATTAACCACAACACAATTTCAGTCCCAGAATACTCAATAACCCCAGAATACTTAAACACTATAAAACTCCTCTCTAATGAAGTTCTTGATAATTTTTCACCAAACCGAAAGAACATGATAAGAAAAACTTTTCAAGATCAAAGAGGATACCTTGAAAGTCAAAATCTTCCTAATTCCTTATACAAAAGCCCAAAACTTCCCAGCTCAAGAATTGTTGTTTTATCGAAAACCCCAGACCCATGGTCTAAACATATACACAAACCTCAAATAAAAAGTCCTAATTTATCATCATCATCATCATCTTCATCATTATTATTCATTGAAAACCATTACTAAATTTATTATTGGTAATTTTGTATAACATATAAACTAGTTCTTTTCAAAGGTTTTGATTTTATCTTCTAATTGTAATCTTAAGTTTTTTTCATATGCGATCATCTGTTTGTTTTCCTCTAAACTTTTAGTTATTATAATTTTTTCTTGTAAAATCATATTAGAAAGTATATGAGGAAGTTTTGTATAATCTTTAGTTTGAGTTTTTAAGCTGTCAATGAGGTTTTTGGCTGTATTTTCAATTGTAATTAGGTATTTTTGGTTTCTAACTACCTCGGTATTTTCTATAGGTTCTGATTTTGATGAATATTCTTTTAGGTATTCATTAAGATTTGAAGACTTTTTAGATTTGAAAGTGTTTAGGTTTGGGTCTAGGATTTGATTTAGTTCAGATTTTAAATGATGATTTTCTTCAGCTAATTCATTGCATTTCTGCTCTAGTAATAAGAGTTCTTCAGCTGACTCTTTCATTATAATTTGAATCTGCCCTTCGATTTTCCTTATAGCAGGGGTTTGCAAAGGGATTTTTCTGGTTCTTACTTCGGAGTCAATAAGTAATTTTAGTTTTTTGATTGTTTTTACTTCGTTAACCACAATTTCTAAGTTCTTTTTGAGCTTTTGTGCCCGGAGTTTTATGAGTTCTTGGATTGTCCGCAGGGCTAGCTCGCGGAAATTAGTCGAACGGGATGATGGAGATTGAAATCTAGCTGGAGAATTGTATCTTGATGAATGATTAGAAGATTGCTTTGATGGTATGCGACTTGTCCTTGAAGCTGAGCTGGCTGTTGTTCTTTCAGGGCTTTTTGAGGCATATCTTTTAGGCGAATTATTTGTAAAGCTGTTGACTTGAAGTTTTTGGTATTTGGGACTTGACTCTAATGCGAAAGGAGTTTTAGATAAGTTGTTCATCCTTTCGATATGTGATAGTATTTGTTTTCTATTGTCCATTTAGAGGAAAAATATATTTTTATAGCAATATTATCCTAAAGTCTTAAATATGATTTTATCTAAAAAAAAAACACATTTTTTTTCCTTTTAAAAAGTTGTATATTACTGGGTTAGACTGTCTAGAATTTCAAGCTTTTTCATCAGTCTAGCCTTCGCGATTATCAAGATTTGACAATAGATTGATTAGAGAAACAATTATATAAGATTAGATAAACATAATGATTACCATTACCCAATTGTAAAAAGACTTTCAAAAGTATTGCATTATTGAATATCCCAAAGCCTATTATTGCTAAAGTTATCACACAAATAGAAACCTGTAATATAAAACTCAAAAATTTCTTCATCTTGAAGCCCATTACAAATTATCATTTTTGTCTAATAAAAACTATATACTGATAAATATCCATAAACAAAAAATACCACTACAAACTATCAATTTTGTCTAATAAAAACTATATGATGATAAATCTCCATAAATAATCCAAAACACAATTTTAATAAAATCTTTTATATAATCCTTTCCGCCTTATAATTAAAAAAAAAACTTAAATATGATGGACACTTTCCATTTGAGCGTCGTTAAAATCGAAGGAATCTATGATGTTTCTAACAGCTACTGCTACATCTATCTTGGAAGTAACATCCTCCGTGTTTTAACTCTAGAATGTTTCGATGTGCAGCCCATCCCGATAGTCAAAGGTATATTACGTTTTGTTATAGAAGACTCACATAATTCAAAAGTTCTAGCGAGCTTATCTTTTGCCTCCAGCATTTTCAAACGCATAGGTTATCATTGGATGCCTTTATTTAAAGAAAATGAACAATATCTAACTGAAGTCCCTGAAGAAGTCAGTTTACCAAGGATACTTTTTGATGTCCATGCTAATATTTTATCCCCAGTCCAAGAGCTTACAGAAGAGTCTGAAACAGCTGAAGAGGCGTCAGATGATATGCTTGATGACCTTCCACATTTGAAAATAAAATTAATGAATATGAGCATAAAAATATCAGAGCTTGAAGAAAATTTATTAACTCAAAAACGTATTTTTGATGAAGAAGTCGAGTTTGTATATGTAAAAAACTTAGAAAAAATTAGATTATATGAAGATAAAACAAGAAAATTAGAAGAAAATTTGAAGAAAAGTGAAGAGTATTGCGCTTGGCTTGTTTTGGAGGTGGAAAAGGGAAAAGAAATTGTGGAAGATGAGCGAAAAAAGAAAGAAATTATAGAGAATGATACTTTAAAAACTGTTGAGATAGTGAAAACTAGAGAAAATTCGATTTTAGCAATGCTGCAACAGAAGGATTTGGAAATTTTTGCTTTGAATACGAAGTTGAGAAAAAGCCAAGAGTTTGGAGTTTCTATAGAAGGTGGAATTGAGTGTCAGAGTTTTAAGAAGAAATTAGGCAAAAAACTAGAAATATGTAATGAAATAGGGTTTGAAGTGTTGAGGATAAGGGAATTAACAGAAAATAAGCAAGAAAATCAAAATTTAGGGGGAAAAGTTTTAATAAACAGGTTCGAAGATATGAAAATAAGTCTGGGGATTAGTAAAACTGATAATTTGTGTGCATATAATACAGGAAAAAACAATGGGAAAGCTGAAGAATCATGGCAAGCTGTAAATATTATAATAAAAGAAAAAGAAGCTCTTTCAAGAAAACTTTTCGAAACCGAGTCAAAAATCTCTGCTTTCAAACTTGGAACCTTAGAGGAAATCGATAATAAAGTGAGAAAATTCCTCAGTAAACACAAAATAGACAACTTCGCTACTATTTGCAATGAGTTAGTCTACAACATAGCAAGTAAAAAAGTTAATGTTTTTCTAAAAAACGATGTCATTTATTGCAAAACTGGAGGGGGTATAAAGAAATTTGATTATTTTATCAAAAGCTATTGCTCTCAGGATATAGAAAACTTCAAGAAAAAACAAAGTAATAATGTAGGAGAAAGTTCTCATAAACGATTTTATACAAGTATAGAGATTGATAAAATATCAAATTCGTTTGCTCATAAAACTTTTGATAATAGTATCAGGGCTAAGTCTAGCAAGCAGAAACCAAAAAATTCGATGAGTCCAACAAGAAGGAAAGATTTTTCGCCGACAGAGATGAGAAAAATTACAACAAGATAATTTATGTTTAAATGTTTTTTGATAATAGTTAAGGATTAAGATGACTTAAAGGTATAATGTGCTTAGAAAGCATAAATCCTAGCATTTCCTCTACAGACTTTATCTTCAAATCCTTCATTTCTCCAAAATATAATCTAAAAACTATATAATTAATAATTATTACTAGCATCTTAATCAACTCCAGTTTCTCCAAAATATAATCTAAAAACTATATAATTAATAATTATTACTAGCATCTTAATCAACTCCAGTATCCATATTATTATTCCCACACTCTTTAGGTTTTTTAAACGTACTCCACTGATGTGTTATAGTATTATAACTCAAGAATTTAAGTTCCTTATTCATAACCCATATACGATTTCCTCTAAAAAGTACAGGATACCAACTAGAAAGCCATGAGTTCCCCACAGGTAATTCTTGAAACTCAATAAAATTATAATTCCTTAGGTTAAAAATATAACTATTTCGACTAGGTTCATCATTAATTCCTTCACCACCAAATATTAATATCCCATTATCAATAGCCACTGCAGAATGTTGCCATTTTATATCAGGCATATTAAAATTAAATAAATTCCACACATCAGTATGTATATCATAAGACTCTATAGTATTATTTTTACATCCACCAATAACATATATAAAATCATTATAAACTGCACCTGAAGCACAAGTTCGGCCTATAATACAATTTGCTAGTCTATTCCAAGTATTCAATTTCATATCCCAATATTCAACAAAAGTAGAAACTTGATTTGTCGCATCTTTACCTGAAATTACATAAATCCTATTATTGTGCATTAAGGATACATGTGATGAATGAGCTGATAACATATCAAAATTATCAGTAGTTAAACCATTTCTCATGTTGATTGTAAAACATTTACTTATAGCTCCTTGATCTTTACTTGGTTTTCCTCCTGTTACAAAGAAAATCCCATCATGGATTTGTAGGATGCAGGACCATTTTGACACAAGTCGATTGATTTTTAAATGGTTATAATTATTGTTTGTGAAATCGTAAGTATAAAGATCATGAGAACCTCGGGTTACATAGCCTATTAAAGTATAATCTGATGGACGTGGGGGTAAAGATGTGAGTTTTTCTATGGCTAAACGGGTTAGAGGAGAAGTTTTATCGAAAAAAGATTGGACATCAGAGTCTGTGAGTTCAGTAAGGCTTTTTATATCGAGGATTTGGTTTAAAGATTCAATCCAGGTTTTAGGGGAGTATTCGATTATGGATTTAAACCGGTCGCTATTTGTTAGGAAGAGGGAACTTATGTTTAAAAGTTCAGTTTTATTGTGTTTTAGGTCGAGGATTGTTGAATAGTATTTGAACTCAATATCATCCTTGTGTATTACCTCATAATTCATAAAGAAATACTCCTCAGCACATACTCGACACATAGCTTTACGAGTTTCTTCACAAAAAAAATCGACAATTAAATTATGCTCTTCACATTCTACAGCTTCATTCAAGTCTTTTGCGCTTTCACCACCACTTTCTTTCTCATCTTCACCTCCTTCTTCTAAGCTCAAAGCATAAAATTGTTTTTCTAATCCGTTTTTAAAGCTTTTTATAATACTTGAATCTTGTGCTATTATCTGTAATATTGAATTTTGAGTAAAACCTTGTAAGGAACTTGAAGATAAGATTGTTATGGCAAAACAAAATGGGCATCTTAATTGCCTATCCTATGTTTTGATTACCTCTTTGAACTTAAGACGTAAAGAATTTAGGATATTTTCTACGCATTCATAGCAAAGATTGTGCCCACAGCTGAGGATTAAGAAATTACTTGTGTGGGTTTCACATAATTCGCATAGAAAATCTTCCATTATTTATAAGTTTGGGATACTGATGATTAAAGAAAATATGATAAAAATATATATAAGTTTTATTAAGATTATAAGTTTAAAAAGAATGATTTTTATTGGGTTAAGTGTTTTTTTTTTGCTGTGGGAATGAGTCACATAACCAGCGACAACGAGTGGTTTAATATACCGAATCTGCCTAAAGAAAGAGATTGTAGGACAAATAAACCCCAATCGGACAATGTTTAAACCATACCACCTTAACTACCACCTACTTTAAACTTTATCTTTACAAAAATCATTCCAAACCTAGCAATCTAAATATAAATTAAATCCCCAGAGTGTTCCTGTGTAGAAGGAGATCCTGAACTAATATTTCTTTCTCTGAAGAATTTTCTCTGTCTTGCAGTATCTGAAAACGTCATCCTCGCCACATCAATTTGTCCAATCCCCGAATTATTTACAGGACTATTTTGTCTATTATTATAAACAGTTGTCAAAGCTGCAGTATTAAGTATTCTTTTATTAAGAGGTAAAGGATTCCATTTAATAGGCACATAAGCTGAATTATCAAGTCCTGATATATAAGATGAAAATCTTCTTGCAACAGGAATCCAATGATTAGTCCTTTCTCTAGGTTTAATTTCTCTTGTAACTCTTTTATTTCCTTCAGAAACTTCTTGTGATTTAAGAAAATTCAAATGCATTTTTTCAAACTTCCTCTCTTGTTTTTTCTTATTAATTCTTTCTAATTCACGTCTTTTCCAATCAGGAAGAATAGGTGGTTCTGATTTGTTTTGAGAACTTATAGTTGGGTCAAGAAACCCTTCATTTATTGCTGGAAGGTATAATATTGGTGCTGTTGCTGATAATGATACTTCTGGTGGTTGGATAAGTGTTAAAGGTGGGAGAATAGCTTTGTCAACATATTTTCTTTGACTTACCGGCCTAGGAGAAGTTATCATATAATTTCTTGTGGTTTCACCTTTAGATCTTGTCAAACAACGCCCTTTAGCAAAAACTGAAGCTGTCATACAAAGCAATTTACTCTGTAAAGCTTCAACATCTAAAGATTCATTTAAAGCCTTTTCTTGCATCATTGGATAGATAACTTTTGGTTTATCTTCTGTAGTTAATGCATATGCTAGTTTACTCATTGAAACTTTTTCTTTGATTTTTGTTTCGATTATTTCTTTAATACGCTGAGCTTCTTTGTAATCTTCATCTTCTTCAGGGTTGTTTTCTTTACGTTCTCCTTGTGGCTCTTCTTCTTTTTTCTCTTCAATGAAATCTTTAGAATCTTTTGATTCATTTTCAGTTTGTTTTTTAGGCATTTCTTTTTTCCCACCTCCACCTAAGGTAGCGAGGTATTTTTGATATGCTTCTTTGTTTTGCATTGCTGCTTTTCTCCTTTTGATACGGAGGAATTTTTCTCTGATGATCTTAACCGTAAACTTTTTCGCCCTCCATATTTTTTTTACAGTCAATATGGCAAGATTCCTTTTAATCTGTTCAAGTCTGCCAATTCTGTATTTAAAAAACTCCAATTGTGCTTTTTGAACTTTGCAATAAAAATTGACCATGATTTTCCTCAAATAATCACAAACAACTTCTTCTCTTTCTACAAGATAATTCTTATAACAAATTTTCAAAACTTCAAGTTTCATTCTAAACCTATACCTTCTATAAGCATTTTGTATATATTTAACAGCCTAAATAATAAATACAGGTACAGTATTTGATCCTAAAGCTAACATACAATAATCAGTATGTTCTCTAAGTTCTTTAACATAACCATAACAATTCTTTTCTCTTAGTTGTAAAAGCATAGGATCAATTTTTATCCTCACTAAAAACCCTTTAACAATTTTCTGTATTTTCACTGCAGCTCGGTCATATAATCTTTTCTTCTCATAAAACCCTGATACTTCATTTCTCAAGCATTTTTCCCAGCTTTCTTGTACATATCTTCTTTTTTCAGTGAATATTCTGATAACTTTTTGTTCTTCAAGAACAAGTTTGCGTTTTTTATTAGCTTCAATCATCCGGTCGGTTTTTGATTTCTCGTATGTTGCTTTGTCTATAGAGTTGTTGGATAATAGAAATCCCATAATGTTTTTTGATGCTTTAGAATCGGCTATTGGGGATTTTATTGTAGGTTTAGATTGAGTAGTAGCCATAATTTACATAAGGAAAATNTGATGCTTTAGAATCGGCTATTGGGGATTTTATTGTAGGTTTAGATTGAGTAGTAGCCATAATTTACATAAGGAAAATTGTATAAATTAAGGTTTTTATTTACCGAGGTGGGTTTTTAAGAATTTTTGATAAATAGTGTTAGAAGATAGAGATATTTTATTGTTATTGGAAGAGTTTATAAGTGTGGATTAGTTTTTTAAATGATGGAATTTAAAGGAGGATAGATACGCATTTTTCTTTATAGAGTTGATTAATTTTACAGCAACTTGGATCTTTGATAACCTCCAGCTTGAACTTTGACACTATTTCAGACCATTTTTTCTATGTGATGATTACTTTTTCAAGGTTGTGATTTCTGATTTCACTATTGCAAAGATCGATGTATTTTTGGTTTTCTACCTCGAGATCCATAACTTTATTAAGATACTCTTGTTCGGTTAGGGTAGGCTTTGAGGGTTTTCTAAAGGTTTGAGTTGCAGTTGAGAAGTTGAAGTGTGATTTCAAAAGATTTGAGCTTTCGTTTTTAAGTTTAAAGTATTTTTTATCTGTAGCTAATGAAGAAGAATCATGAGATTCTGAGCGCTTTTGAATAATACTTCTAGCTTTAGACAGTATAGATTGCTGAGAATTTATAATATAATAATCAGAGTAGTTTATTTTTGGGATTTTAGATCTAAGATTTGCCTCCCAAGTTTTAATATCTAAAGGGTAACTTTCTCTTCTTGGTGACATTTGCCGGGCATATCGAAGAATATTTTCTTCCATATATATAATATTTCTGCATTATTTACATATATAATCTTACTTTATATGCCTTAAAAATCTTAAACATTAAAATCTTCTTATTTTTATCATTTCCCATAATAAAAACATTTAGTCTAACACATAAAACCTATTTTTTCATTATCAGCATCCCAATTCCACTTCATCTTTAATATAAACTAATCCAAAATAACTAAAAAAAAACACAACTTTATCGTCAAACTCATCTCCAAACCCACTTCTAATAGCCTAAAGTTCTCCAAGCATTATCCTCTCAATCTCCACAACATTTCTCCTAACCTCTTTCAAGCTTTTCAACCTCAACTCTACCCTTGTCCCTCTCATAACCTCATTAACCCTATCTTTAATAACCCTAACATCATCCAAATTCTCACAAGTTTTATCTAAATACCCATCAATACAATTCACACTTCCATCCACATAATATCTATTACAAATCTCACTTTTCCCAGCATCAAAAGCATCATTCATAGAAAAACTCAATACTTTTCTCATATCCTCATCTTCATCATCATCATCTCTAATATCCAAAGGTACAATTGTTTTATATCTACTCTTTTTTTTTTCACAAATAATATTAATTCCATTACAAAATCCAAGTTCTTCTAATGTATAATTCGATTCAACAAGCTTAGTTTTATTAGTTCCTTTTAAGTTTATATAAAACTTCCAATTATCTTGATTAGTTTTGAATTTCCTACAAACATAATCTTTAAAGTCTATGAATTTAAGACTTAAAGGTAAGATTATTGTTTTACTTGATAAAGATAAGAAAGTTATAGAAATGTTTATATTGTTTAATTGTGCTTTGCCGTCTATGATTAAAACTTTATGTTTTGGACCACCACCAAACCATCCACATAGTCTTTTCCATGTAAGGCTTGGTATATAGATGAAAGTATTTGGGTTAGGATTTGGCATTATTATAGTAAAGTTTGTGATTGCTCCAGGATGAATTTTAGTTGGTATACAATTGTAACCTGTATAAAAACACCATTTGTCCCACCAATCTTTAGAGAGGAGCATAGCTTCTTTTTCAAGATTGTCATATGAAGATGGGTCAAAAGGTGGAGCTTCTTGGATTAAACACCTTTGCATAGTTGGATCCATTTTTATGAGATGTAGATTAATATTTTGGTTTTATAAAGTGTTGATTATATTTTTTTAAAAAAGGTTTATAGGATTTTATGCTTAAAGACTGTATCCTAAGTTTTTTATACAAGTTTATAATGGAAATGATAATAAAATCATAGAAATCTAATAAATTTATATATACTTAGTTTATAACTTTATATATATAAAATCTTATATTACATTAATCTAAGTTGGTTTAAAATCTCTAAAGCTATGTAAAGATGTATCGCTAATATCAAGGATTTGTTTACTAGTATTCAAACTTGGAAGTTCTAAATATTGACTTCTACTATATTTATTCCTTCTTTTATTTATATCAGTAGTTAAAGATACATTACTCATAGTTGGTGGTGGTATTATATTATAAGGTGGCTTAGTACTAGCGAATTTCCAAGATTCATTGATGAAATTCCCAAGTACCTGAATGATTTGTTTCCTAGTAAATACCTTCATATTATATTTAACAGATGAAGGGTTATAATTTATACAAGCCATTTTAAATGCAGAAGTCACAAGGGTATTTGCCCCAGAACAACTCATACATTCAGATTTTAATGACAAATATGGTTTTTGTAAAGATTTAGAACTATTGTCTGTAAAACCAATAAGACTTAATCCTTCACGATCCTCTTCTTCTTGAGCAAGAATAATATGCATAACTTTATTAAACTCGACAAGGTTACTGACTAATTCACTAACATTGTTAAATTGTTTATCTATACGATCTGTGATTAATGCTTTTTCTTTAAGATCAGCTTGATAAACAGATAAAGTTTTGCCTACATCGATACGATTTTGTTTGGTTTTCTGTATAAGTCCTTTGATTTCTTTATGCATTAACATAAAATTTGATGAAAGGTCTTGGGAGAATTTTTCTAGAGTTTCTGTGAGGATTTTTGAGTTTTTTGCTGTGGTTTCTGAGACTTCTTTGTTTATAGTTTCTAATATAATCATTGTAGCTTTGAGGTTTTCTATATCATTTTCTAGTTTCGCAGGGTCGATTCCAGGTGAGGATTCTGATGAGTTTTTATAATTCCCTAGATCTGGGGTGACGCTTTCTGAGTTAGAGTTTGGGCTTATGTTTATAAAATTAGTTTGAGCTCTGGAACCTGGTCTTGAAGGCACGGGCATATAAAGAGAAGAATTTTCATCAATATCAATTAACGCTTTTCTACTTTGCTGATTAGTTTTAGTACCTGATATTAAATCATCAACTTTTAAAGATATAACTTCTCTAATTGGCTCTTTGATTTCTTCAGGCCACATCGGCGTAGTTGGGCTTCGGGCTTTATCAATCGAAAACCTCTCATCAATTATCTCAGGTTCTATTCCATATCGGGAATTAGGTTTAGAATATAAACTTATAGGCTGAAATGCATCATTTCGCTCAGCTAGCTGAGCGGGTTCACTAGTTTCTTTTATATCTTCAGGTTTATTATATATTTTTTCAAGCTTTTCTTCTTGTATTACAACTTCTGATGAGATTTTTTTATGGAAATTTTCTGAAGTATTTTCTGGGGTTTCAAAAGACTCAGTATTATTTTTCAATCCTTCATCAAGATTTTTTAATACATTATCTAATGACTCTTTCCTTCTAGCATTACCTCTTTTTAGCATTTTCTCCTCATCATCAATCATTGGAGTTGTTTCTTCAGGAATCATAGTATTAACAATATCAATACCTTTTAATCTTATATTGATTTCCTTAGGTCTATCAATTTTCATAGGAGATTTTGATGGTTTCTTAAAAACTTTTTTCTGAGGTTTTTGTATGGCAATAGCTTCAGCAATAGCTAAACGTAAACTTTCTTTACGTTTAAGTCCTTCATCAAATGAATCTAAAGCTCTTTTAGATAATCCATCTATATCTAAATAATCAAAGTCAATATCAAGTTTTAAAGTATCATATTTCTGTGTATCAAAATCTATAAAATTCCCAAGAGCCTTTGGGTCAATAGAACTTATCCCTTCAGAAACCATACTCCATATTTCAATTGGCAAGTAATGATCTAAATATTCTTCTACTTTTTCACTGTTTTGTGATAAAATTTTAAAGTTTTGATGGGTTTTGTCGATTTCATTTTTTAAACTCCTTCCGAATTTCTCAAATTCATCAAAGCTGATCATCATATCAATATGCTGCTGCATCAATTTGGCATCTTCTTCGATTTTTCTCTTTAAAATCTCAACTTCAGCATGAACTTTCGGAAGTGCTATAAAGTTTAAGTTTTCTACTTGGGTCGTTGTTTTATGCATTTTTTCAGTTAGGATGTCCCAAAGTTCTTTTGCTTGTATACGTGTTTTTTCAAGTTTTTTTGAGATGATACTGTTTTCATGAATGAGGGAGTCTTTAATTCCATTTAAACTTTCAGTGTAATCTAGGACTGTGTTATTTAAAACAAGGAGAGCTTCTTCATTTGCTTTGTTTAGATCAGTTAAACTTTCTAAAGCTTGTTTGTTAATATTGACCTGGCTTAATATTGCTTCATGTTTTAAAGAGATCATTGAGTCGATAACATTTTTCTCTGATTGCAAACTTTGAACTTGCTTGAAAATGTCATCAAGCATTGGCATTTTAGAAATTATTCTTGATAGATTGTATTCTAATGATTCAATTCTATCAGTGTTAGAAGATTCATTTTTCTGAACCTGCTCAGCCATCTTCTGAACATCTACTGTTCGGCGAATAGTAGGGGCGATAAGGTCTTGGATCATTGTTCTCATTTTCGTCTCAAAAGTAAATGCATCTATCTCTGCATGGGATGACATAATATCAGTTAATTAATAATAAACAATATTGTGTGCTATAATTACAATAACTGGAGATTTACAAGTAATTTACATTAGAAATTTCAGTATCAATAGTTCAAAAAAATCAAGAAAATTTTTATTAATTTCAATATCTTCTTCTTAAATCTGATCTTTAAAATGTTATGCATTTCTTCGGTTGTATATTTCAATATCTTCTTCTTAAATCTGATCTTTAAAATGTTATGTATTTCTTCGGTTGTATATGATTTAGTCATAATAAATAATGGTTTGTTAATAAATCTAAAGATACTCTATGAGGACAATGGAATGTATTCTCTCTAATCTGCGTAATAACTCTATTTGTAGGCATAATGGCAATTGATGCAGTATCACTTTAAATTATCCTATTAAGGAAACTAAAAATTCAATATAAAGCATATGCACTTCATCTATAAAAAATACACCAGGAACGATTTCTGCTTTATCTTCTCCTTCTTCTATTCAGGAAATTTATGATCAATTTGCTCTCTGACCTTATTTTTTTTCTCCTCAGCAAAAATGTGCACCGATTCTTTGTGTAAGTGTGAATTCTTTTAATTTTTGTATTTTTGGTGTTGCTATTTTTATAGATTTTTAGATAGATTAAGTTTAGAATATTAAGACTAAATGGATTGGAATTATGGCCAAAATTTATGTTTAAGCACGCAAAGGTATTAAGTTTTATATAAAGATTGTGTAGAAAAAAAAATATGATGAAACTTTTAGAAAAATCGTAGGAAAATAATTTAGGCTAGAGAGCAGGATTAAATAGAAATTATACCTTTTGATGCTAGGTGCTTTTTTTTTTCTAATAAAGTTTTATAGTTTATTTTTAGGGTTTATAAAAGATTTAATTAGTTATAAAAAATTACAAGACTTAAAAGATTATTGGCTAGGTGTTAGACAAGGAAAATATTTAGATAAGATGAAGAGAGGATTATGAAAAAATATGCTGAAACAATGATAGCAGTCCAATGATTGTAAAATTTTGGGAAGATGATATAAATAAAAGTTTTAATTTTGATCATTCGTAAGATATTATTGGAAGTATATTATACCGAAAAAATTACTCAAGAAAATAAAATAAATTTATCTGTTAAAAGGTTGAATATGCCAATAGTATCAACTTATGTTAGTCCTATAAAAAGCCTAAGGAAGAAAGGTTTTTATACCGGATAAGGATGAGATGAAGAATATTAAGATTTTGGTCAAACACAATAAAAGAAATATTTTTGACTTTGGGGAGATTAATATTAGATATGAGGATGAAAATGAGGATATCCATTATATCTTTAAAAGTCTTATAAATGTTTTCCAAAATTTGAGTAAGAGTAAGATTAATATGTAGGAGGTACTAAGGGCGCTTATTACTATGAATGAAGTGGTCAGAGCAACTATTGAGTATTTTTCTAATCCAGACTCTTAATTAATTAATTATAAGATGTTGATAGGGTGTCTGATTTAGATAATAAAGTTTAGGTATACAATTAATAATTTTCATAAATAACTGCTATGAAAAACTATTACTCAGATTTCAAATTGCCTCGTTTCTGTACATTTGAAGATATCGCTATATCATTCCGACATCTCGCCCTTGAGCATAGAAACTCACCCTTACTTCACAAGTATTGTGAAGCATATGAAGTACTAAGTGATCCTCAAAAAAGAAAGCTTTACGACGAGCATGGAGAAAGATTTTTTCAAGATGATTTTACTGTAGGAACTAGAAAAATTGGTGGAGTTATCCTTTTATATATGACTACCAAGATAAAATTGATAAAAGAATTTCACAACCTCCAAACGATATAATAATAGAAGTTCCTTGCACATTAGAAGAACTATATATTGGTTGTAGGAAAACAGTAGAATACTCAACATCAAAAGAAAAAAATTTATGGAAAACATTGGAAATACCAGAAAGATGCGAATCTGATTATAGGATTGTGTTTTTTGGTGAAGGGGATGATAGTGAAGAATATCCAAATAGTAATTTGATTTTTGTCCCGGTAGAATTACCTCATCCATATTTTGTCCGTAAAGGAAAAAACCTTCTTTGTACTGTGACAATTTCTTTGATTCATGCTTTAAGTGCTTTGCCTATAGAAATAGTAAAGGATATTTAGGAAACTCTTGATAAGAAGAAATTTATGGTGAGTTTTGATAAGGTTATAGAAAATGGGTCAGAAAAAGTTATTAAAGGGAAAGGATTTGTGGAAAAAGGTAGTTTGATTTTAAGGACATATGTAGAATTCCCTAAGCATATAAAAGTTGAAGATAAAGAAAAACTTATAGAACTCTTGACTTAGTAATTACACCTTTTATGTTTAGTTAGTAAAATCATTCATATAGCTAAAAACTTCAATACCATCTTATCTTAACAATTAATAATTTAGGTCAGCATGGACATTGTATACAAAATATACAGTGAAGAGTCCCAACTCACTGATCTTATGAAGATGATTGACTCAGAACTCTCTGAGCCTTATAGCATTTTCACATACAGATATTTTCTTTACAATTGGCCTAAGCTATGTATTCTTGCTTACAAAGAAAGTGACCTAATAGGAGTGATTGTATGCAAAGCCGATACTCATAGTAAGGTTCTTAGAGGGTATATTGCAATGTTAGCTGTAAAGCAAGATTATCGTAGAGCTGGAATCGGTCGGAAACTAGTATCTCAAGCAATACAAGCAATGAAAGATGCAAATGTTGATGAAATTGTCTTAGAAACTGAAGTTACTAACACTGCAGCTTTAAAGCTTTATGAAGGTTTTGGATTCGCAAGAGATAAAAGGTTACAAAGCTATTACCTTAATGGCAATGATGCATATAGACTTAAACTATGGCTAAATTAATCATGAGAAACCTTTAAAAAACTATAGTTCATATTATNTAAACTATGGCTAAATTAATCATGAGAAACCTTTAAAAAACTATAGTTCATAAATAATGATTTCCAAGGCAAAATAAAAACATATATAAATAATAAAATCTAGGGTTTTCTAATTATAATCCTTACTAATTAATATTCTTCGTAGTGAAGTGGAGGCCTGAATCTTTGGATTTTTCATAGCCAAATGGTAAAAGCCAGAGCCAAACATTATTCCCCAACGCTTCTTTATAATTATTCATTGTTCCTTGAGTATATGGCGACTTGGCGAAATTTGCAACTTTTCCTCTTTTCTTCTCACAAAACTCAATTGTTGTATAACCATTCCAAATCAGCCACAAATGGAAAAGCATAAACCCAACTACTGCTATTGCTAATAAAATCCCCAAAGCATAAACTGTTACCACAAACAACATAAAAAACTCTGAATTGTCATTATCACAAAGCCCAACTACTACAGTTTCCCAAAAGGTTGCAACAAATAAAATAAGAGAAAAAGCTCCATAAAATACCACAAGGAAAAAATATTTGTAATTATAATTCCCAACACAATTAGCAATCCAATTGCAATGATGATCCATTTTCAAATTGCATCTATCACACTGTTTACAATGATGACATCGATCAGGTTTTTTTAATTGGCAATGATTACATGTTCTTAAGCTCCCATCTTTTCGTTTTTCTATTGTAATTTTATCAGTCCCAGATTCAGATGAGTCTTCTAATAGGATTTCCCATTCAGGGATTTTAGGGATTTCTCCTGGATCAGTCCATGAAGCTTTATAAAGACTAAAAAGTAACCAAAAAACATTCCAAGTTAGAACGGCGAGGATAATAAATGTCCGAATCTCTGCTGCATTTCTCTCAGAATCACTATGCCAATAATAAACTTCAGGTCTATCATCATTATCTCTTAGTATAGGAATAGCATAAAATGCTATATAGATTCCATAGGTTGCCGCAACAATAAATAGAACTACGACAACAGGGAATAGGATTATAGCTTTTATTACTATAATGAGTATTTTATCACTGAAACTAGCTTTTTCCCAAGGAGGGAGATTGTTTTTCAACTCTTTTTCGGTATCCTCAAAGGCTTGAGCAAAAGTTAGCGAGGTGTGAGAATCTACCATATTCGTTTTATAAAAGTTTTTATGTAAAATTTAGATATTTATGATTGGTTTGGGTTCAGGAAATTTATTTGTTGTTGTTAGATTATGATGAATTTAATAGTTTGAGAAGGAAAAACTGATATATGAAAAGGTTATGATGAAGTATGAGATTATATGAATAGATGGTATGAGGATTATGAAAATAAACAAGGTAGTAAGATTTTTGTTTTGTTATCATATGAATCTTTTGACTTTTGAAGACTGTTTAGGAATTATTGTGCTTTTCATTTTTACTGCTGAGTCACTTAGCTGCTTTTTTATATAAAAATCTTTTAATTGTTGACTTTCATATGTTAGCTGTTGAGTTTTATTAACGATTAACTCGATTTTCTCACCTCTCGCTAATACTTTATCAGTATTCTCAATCATCACATCTTTGGTTTTTGATATGTTTTCTCTAGCAATCTTTATTTATCTTCAGAATCTGAATCGTTGTTATAAAAATAATTTTCCCTTAAGTACATTTGCGAACTCCCTATTTACAGAAAACCTTTACATGTTTTTCGTATTCTCTCTGTATTTTTCTATAAACTTTTTTTAATCTTAAATAAAAACACATAAAGCTGTCCTGTTATGAAAAGTAGTATCAGTTATACATATAAACGTTAAGTTAAATTCATTTTTGTAATGGAAAATATATTTGATTTTATAAACATAAGAAACTGATGAATTTTTTGCGTATTTTAGAAAGGAGTTTTAAAACTAGTAAATTAAAATTCCCTTCTGCTAAGGATGCTTCAGTTAAAGGTTTTGAATTAATATCTGAAGAGATAACTGAGTATAGTATTGAAGCCATTTATAATTAAAAAATATGTTTTGAAGATTTAAATGTTGAAAGTAGATTATAGGTTTTTTGGAATATGGATTTTTTGTATAGAATAATGATTAGGTGATGTTGGATAAATTTTTTAAAAGGAGGATTGAGGCTTTTTTATGTGGGAGATAATTTGAGTTTTTGAGTTTTTTATAGGATTTTGGAATTTTTCGGTTTAAGGGGTGATAAAGGTGGATAATGGATTTCGAAGGATGGGATGCTAGATAAAATGGTTAGTATGAGAATTTTTTTGACATTAAAAGTTTTAACACTCAAACTATAACTATTAAGCTTTTTTTTGAATAAATTTAAGATTTTATAGCGTGGAAACTATAATTTATTATATATAATATCACATAGCATCAAAAAACGTAAAATTTTATAATAAAAATCTTCAATTTCTTATAGGAAATTATCATATATCATCAAAAACCAATAATCCATGATAAATTGATCTAAAATCAAAACTCCTCCTAAAATAATTAATGATATATGCTTAATTTTTATGAAAGAAAGACTTCTTATAATTTGAAAATAAATTGGTATTTATATTATTTTTAGCTTCATAAGAAATACTATGCTATATTGAATAAGATAACAAAAATTGCAAAACACAATAATTTCCTTACCTTTATTCTCAAAAAAAAGCTATCAATACCAAATATAACCAAAATTCTAAAAAAATCCAACCCAATAACAGGCACCTAACAAATCTTTCAATAAGCAAAACATCATACAAATCAGCACAAAATCATCTATTATTTATAAAAAAAATAATAAAACTACTTACAATCTTAACATATAAAAACTTCCAATAAACTAACACACTCTGTTTTCAACTTAAAAAAATTATAAATAAAAATCTACATCAAAAATAAACACAACCCTTAATTCCATAAAATTGATTCCATGATAATAAAAATGACATTTTTTATTCCATATTATCTAAGACATATTTTACTTCTAAGTAATATTTAAGTAAATCACATATTTATAAGTTGTTAACTTAAACATAAAAAGAAAAAAATATTTTCTCCATATATCAACAATGTCCATATAACTAAAAATACATATTCACATTAATATTGACTAAGCTTTATTCAATAAAAGTTTCATATATCCAATATGGTAAATCTTCCTCTACTTTTATTGTAAAAATAGTCTAAGATAGGAGATAGAATAAATTCTCCTTTACACATAACCATTTTCAATGGCTGTAATTATCAATGAAATACAAGGTCGCGAAAGAAGGCACTGAAGTCAAAAAGAAAAATATCTTCGAGATTAAAAAGGCAATTTCTCGGTTCATATCAAATACTCAGAAGATAATACAGAAGGTAAAACCTCAAGCTAAGATCGTAGTAAAGAAGAAAAACTCAAGGGGAAGGAAAATCAATCATGAAACTAAGCCCAAAGAAAAGAAAATCGGACAAGAATCCACTGAAAATAACTTGAGAGTCATTCATATACCCAACTTTAATGGTAAGTTATAGAATAGCTAGAGATTCGTTTATCTGATATTTCAGACTCTGAGGCTACGCATGAAAATACTGACTCGGAAGAATATGAAGCGATACATAGCGCATTGGAACAAAATGAGTATTTTGTCAGAGCAAGACCAGAAATAAGAAAAGTCAAGGCAAATGGGAGGTCCACAGATAAAATTCATTCTAAAGGGAAAACAGCCAAAAATTTAGCAAAAAACCTCAAAACAGTTGAAAAACTAGTCCCAACAGATTCGTTTCAAGATTATTTAGATGAAGGAATCCATTACTTACCTTGGCCAACTGCTCAGCCTTACGATGCTTTAACTTTGAGTTTTNGTAGAAAATGATGCTAAAGGTAATAACTTCCAATTTTTGAGATTTAGAGGAATATAGACTATGTTATTATAGAAAAAAATAGTAATCGGTTAATTATATGCTAATTTTTTTACTTACTTTGTTCTGATTATATGTTGTGTGAGAAGAAAATTTTTTGGGAGATTTATGATGATGTAGTTTTTTTCTGAAGGTTTTTAGATGTTATGATAGGATATAATTTTAAGTTTGAGGGTTTTGTAGTTTAAGGTGTGGTTTTTGAGGGTAGAGTTCTTGAGGTAGGGAGGGTAAAATAAACTCCAGTTTTGAATAGGGGCATAACATCTCATTTTTAGATAGGACATCAGAACTTAAGACTTTTTTTACAACTTTTGAGTGTAGTTATAATATCATTCATAAATTAGGTTGTTTCTAACTAAGAAAATCAGATTTTAAGTCGAAAATATTGTTGTAGTCTTTTAAGTACCGAAACTTATAAAAATTCAAAGAGTTTAAAGACAAAGCTGTAGGGTAAAATAATAAAGTATTTAAGGTAATAAAAAGATTTACTTTAACTATATAACCTTGTCTAGATTAAATTTGAAGAAGTTCTTTAGGTTTTCCTAATATAATTCTTCTATGCGCATGATAATTTTTCTTTAAGATTTAGGTTGAAGAGCATTTGATTAGGAAAATTCTTCAAATTTCAAGGCTCAAAGCTTTGATTTGTGATTTTTGATTGATTTTTGAATATTTTGAAAGAAATCGGCCAAGGCAATCTTTGGTCTGTGATAAAGATATGGCTAAAAAGGCATACTAGTATAGTTTAGGATTTTACGACATAGAAAGATAAGGATTTTATATAGAGAAAGGACATAAAGGCAAAGATAATTAGCAGGACATAAAATAATAAAACTATATTGGGGATTTTTGTAATAAGATGATTTTAGAAGGGCAGATTATAATATAAGAGTTAGGGAATATGTTAAGGCTTATATGATTAAAATTATATAAAAAGCTCGAAGATTATTTAAGAAAATAGCTCAGACTAGCTTAGAGAAATATGCTTTTTGATAGAGTTAGGATTATTATTAGAAAATTGATATAAAGACAATTAGGATGGACTTAATAGGGAAAATTTATAGTTTTAATTTATAAAAATATAGGGTAAATTAGTGTAGTTATTGTGAAGTTTTTTATATGCTTAAATTTATGTTGAAAATTATTAGATAAAAGTGGAGGTAATTATAAGATTTTATGTGATTATGTATAAAGATAATGTTTTGTTTAGAGTTATGTTGATTTTATATAAGTATTTTAGGTGTATTATAGTTTTATGTTTTTTATGTTTTTATCTTGTAGAATGTATGCAAGAAAAAAAAACTGTCTTTCATAATCTAAGCATAGCAGAAAATATTGTTTCTTATATCAAATTCGGCATCCTCGAAATAAAAACTGAAAAAAAAACTTTACAGGCTGGAAATTGCCATCTACGTTTTGAACTTCGACAAAAATAGTAATCCTAAATACTGTAATTTGAACAGTTTAAAGTTTGAAAAATTAATACAAAATCACACATCATCTTCATGCCTATTAAAAGTAAATCAATGAAATCAGAAAACACATATCAAGAGCTTAAGACCAAAGCATTAAAGATTTAATTAATAAGATTTCTGAGATAAAAATTATGAATAAAAGCTTATATTAAATCAAGTAAATAAGTCAGATTTATTTTATCAAAAAACTAAAGAATTTAAGATTGTAATGAATTTTATTAGAAATCAAGGGCAAAGGTTTACATTTAATAATAAAAAATTATCCTTTAATTAAAGATAAACAGTTGATGTGCAAGACTAGGTTAAATTCTAAGCTTTTTGAAGAATATATGCAAATCATTAGGGTTAAATTAAAAGCGCTTTTTATAAATTTTTGTATAAAATATAAAGGAAAAAAGGTAAAGATTAGAGTAAAAATTGTATTTTGGATAAAAAACTAAGGGAAATTAAAAGAAACAGTAGATTATGAAGATTATCATATAGGATTACTATAAGAGATACATTTATGGAGGAAGATAATAGATGAGATAATGGACTATAAGTTAAATTAATGAAATCTTCGAGACTCAAAGTCGATGAAGAGTGGTGTTTTATGTGTATCTTCAGAGCATTTACGAGAAGCTCGTTTGCTAACATTAGGTGAGTTCGCTGCTGTATCTGGTGAATTATCACGATGACTAAATTCGCATTTGTTTCCCATGATGCAGTAGCCGATTTCAAAAAAACTCTTACATTTCTCACGTTTCTGAACAGTAAGATATGATTTTCCTCTTAATTCTTCAATACTGTGAGCAAAAAAGCACTTGTCCCCAAATTCGCAGAATCCAGATTCTAGATTTCTACAGAGCTCAGTTTTGAATTTAGACTGTGATTCTTGTCTGTATTGAGATGAATCTTTAGAATAATACTTATAGCCGATGTCGTAGCCTTTGAATATTTCTTTTTTACCAGTTTTCATAGTATTTTGCTTCATATTTTTATAAGCCTTTGCCAGATAAAATGCTGAAAACCTAATAAATGGAAATTTTGTATGTATTTTTGTATGTGTTTTTTTATGTTTTGATGAGAATAATAGGATTTTAAGAGTGAAATTGGATATAGATACGGGTTTTTATGTAGGAAATATTTGAGTTGTTGAAAAGTTGTCACTTTTTAGGATTTTTTTTGAAGTGAGTTAATTTGAGGTAGTTTTTCGGTTTAGTGAGTATTTTTTTTTTAATTTAGGCGATTTTTATGTTGAAATTGTATTTTTTAATGTTTTTTATAGTGATTTAGGCTATCAATTGTCAGAATGTTTTAATACTTGCTAGGCTTTATAAAAAAGATTGGAATATAAAGTAAAATATAGTGGAATATATAGGAATATAATAATCATTGTAATTACTATGAGTTCTTGATAAGATATAAAATATATACCCATTTATCTTATCATTTTGAATAATCTCTCCCTTTTTTCCGAATTTAAAAATGATTCAATCCAAAGTTGAATAAACTTAAAAATATAAATATTACAACCTTCAACTTTTAGTTTACTAAAGTGCAATATTATTTTTTATGGAAATCATTTGATTGAAAATTTAAAACTTAATAAAATTACTGTAAAAAATAAACAAGTAATAATGAAAGGTATGAAAATCTGATAAAGATTGAATTAAGGATAAGTTTAAAAAGTAGATATTTTTAATTTTTAAATTTTTTTAGCTGTAAATGACGTATATTTTAAAACCTTTTTGATAGATAAAGGAAATTAGCAAAGGCTTACAAGAATTATTAATAGGGTAAATCTTTAAAATTAGTTATGGTAAATATTTGCCTGAAAATATTTAGAAAATCAAGATTAAGCATAACTTGGATATTAAAACCCAAAAATCTGCCTATAATTTCTCTGTTTAATCTTTTATCTTATAAAATTATTGATTTTTTTATTATATCATATAAAGTTAAAGTAAAAGGTAATTAAGTTGATGGGGTTGTGACCTCGTCCGATCCAGATTTAAGAATCTTACGACTTCTTTCAGTTTATTTTGTATGTTGTGTCACTCATCGTCTTTAATAATGTATTAATTAACTTTTTCTAGTAATTCTTTAGAGTTTCTTTTTTTTAGAATGAGTAAAACTAAGGCAAGTCTTGCGTTTATTTTGTTTTTCCTTGTAAAGCCTAGCTTTTTAAAACATATCTTAAAATTCTTATGTTATCCATAGCATAATAGGCATTTAGTTCTTGTTGTAATTAGGGTTTTTTCATCATATAAATTAAAAGCCTAAAAGCATATCTCCACACAATTTGATTTTTCTTATCAAATCCTTATAATTATATATATTAAATTAAACACAAAATACTAATCACTAAGCATTTCTGATAGAAAACATAATCCAATCTTGAAAATAAAAACCTTTAGCTAATATAAATGGAAAAATCACTATCAATGGTATTACCAGAGCTTAAAACTAGGCCTAAAACAATGAATTCTCAAACATCTCGTGATAGTTTTAAGAACTTCTCAATCATACCTAGAAAAACTTCATACGAGACTGGATTTTTTCCTATAAAAAGTTCCCAAGTTCAATCAGTTGTCTTAATAAAAAGCTTTAGAGAAATTTCTGAGACCTATTCGATATACAAAAATCTTATAGAAAAATCTTCAGCCGACATGATTTCTAATATTTTTGAAGATACCTTCAATCTTATTGGAATTTATGGGGACTTTAGACAATGTAAAATAGAATCCGAGAAATATTTCGGTATAGAAACCTTAGAAATTCCTCAAATTGATGAAGGACTTGTGTTGTTTTATTCAATAGAAAATAAAAGATCCTTATTATGGCATAAATTCGACTATGAAAATATACTTAATAAAAGACCGATATCTATAGACAATCCTTTAGTTTATATAGTAAGATTATTAAGTGATTTATGTCCTCTTGTAATTGGCTATATCCCAGAAAAAGAAGTCGATTCATGGTCAGCTATAAGTCCTTATGGGAATAGCAGTATACAACATATTATAAAAGAAGCACAAATTATTAAGGAAAAACTCAGAGAATTAGAAAATCTTAACGATTTAGCTTTAGAAAAAAATGATATGAATGTTTATCTCACACAAGAATCCTGTAAAAACATCATTTTTGCCACCTGCTCAAAGATTACTGTCAATTCTGAAGATCCTGTTTTAAGAGAAATTATAGACAATTTCATTTCTGAGATATTAGGAGAAGGCTTTTCTCATATAAATTTCAATCTGTCGTTTAATAGACTTATAAGTGAATTAAAAGTTAGAATCAGCAGCTTTTCATGTGATTTTGGTTTAGTACAAGAACAACTGCAGATAATTTTTAAAAAGTATAGGGATGAGGTTAAAAATATAATGATTGGTTATTTGTCTGATATCCGAGATAAACTGGAAAGGAATATTGAGTTAAATTCAGCTAAGCAGCCTTATGTTAAGAAAAATTCGATTAAAGATTTATTAGAGGAATTGAGGAATAAACTTTCGAGGCTTAAAAATATGCGGTCGGCTGATGCGGCGATTAATAAATTTCTTATGTCAAACGGGCTTAAACATGAGCAAACTAAAAAATTCATTTCAATTTCTTATGTCAAACGGGCTTAAACATGAGCAAACTAAAAAATTCATTTCAAGTATAAAAACAGAAAGAAAATTTCATAAAAACGCTCTGACTAACGCTAATGATAATTTAAAATACACTTTTGCTGATATTTTAACAGAACTTCTTAAATCAATAACAAGTTTTCATCTAAAAATAAAATCATCTGAAATAAAATTTATGAAATCAACAAACACCCAATTTTTTAGAATAGAATTAAACGAAAAAATTACTTTAGCTGATATAAAAATGCCTCAAGATAACTTAGAACTTAAGCAAATTATATGTTTTAATAACATATTTTATTGTGTTTTGATAAAAGATTTTACAAAAAATGTGACGAAATGCTATAAGCTTAATATTAAGGAAAATTTAAAAGATGAGATTATAAAATTAGATGATATTAATGATATTGATGCATTTTTAGTATGGGGATCAACTACTAGTCAGTTTTTTATTGTGATGAATGAGAAGAAAAAGGTCATGACTGGGAATTTTAAGAAAGATTTTAATAAATATAATACAAATGAGTTGCTGATATTTAGCTCAGAAATCTCATATATAAAAACAGCTCACTACCTTGCCAAACTTGAACAACTACTCATTCTAACCAACCTAGGCCATATCTGGTCTCATAATCTCAAAGATAACACTACCATTCAAATCCAAAGTCAATTTTTCTCTAATTCAAAACCAAGTAATTCATCCCTTAATACCCTCTCATCTTACGATCAAGAACCTTTTCAAGATCTGCAAATAACACCTGATGAAAAAGTTTACATAACTCGAAGCCTTAATTATATAGAATGTTATGATATGAATAATATAAGACTTCATATAATCCCTATTGATAAAACTGTTATTGACTGTAAAACAATTTTTCATGCTAATATGAATATTATTATAATAAAATACCCTGAAAAATTATCTTTTAAAACTTTTTATGCTTTACCTGATAATGATATAAATAAAATCTTGCAAACTGTAGAACTTGTTGAAGAAGGAAATCCAATTATTGATGTATGGGAATTAGGGGTTAAGAAATATGGTGAGGTTAATGATAGTTTTAAAGTTAGGAAAGGGGAAAGTAAGTTTGGGATTTTTAATAAAGGCAATAAACTTAAAGCTAAAATCAAAGAGTATTTAAAACAGATGAGTTTTATTAAAAATAGTTTTAAGTATATAAATACTGATACACTGGCTAATTCAGATGTACAAAATACTATTTGCTGTAAATTGGATTTTTCAAGAGAATTAGCCTGTAGGGTTCCTTTGCATATTGCGTATATATCAGATGGGAATTTAATACCATTACAAAATGGGGAAGATAATTTTAAATCTTTTATAAATTCTTTATCAGTAGACTCAAATTTCTTATTAGAAGCAATGAATTTCATCCAGCTTGGCCATCTAGAAAATATACTTCCAAAAATATCATCTCCTTCTGTAATAAGTATAATCGGAAAACAAAGTTCAGGAAAAAGTTATCTATTAAACCGACTTTTTGGCACAAGATTTGAAGTAAAAAGCACAAGGTGTACTGAAGGAATTTGGATAAGCATATCCCAAATAAATTCAAAAGAATTCATAATCCTAGACTGTGAAGGTTTTTTTTCTGCAAATCGAACAAAACAAGAAGAAATGAAACTATCTCTAGTCTTTGCAGCTTTATCTGATATAATTATATTAAATAGTGATCTGGCTGAATGTGAAAAACTAGAAAAACTCTTTGATGACTTTTCTCTAATAATTGATAGACTTAAAGGCCAAAACTTATTTAAATCAACATTAGATCTTGTTATTAGAGACATTGAAAATAATCTTGATAGTTTGAATACTACAATAACTGATATTATGAATAAAATATCTAAAGACTCTAAGAAAAAAACTGTATACAATAAACTTTTTAATAACACCCATAGGCTTATAACATTGGAAAATTATAAATCTTTAGGTTTTGATGATCAGATTGCTAAGGAAATCAAACATTATATATCCTCACCTGTGCATTATAAAAATGGTTCGGATTTCTTAACTGCACTAAAACTTGTTCTAGTTCAGATTTTTGCTGATGATGACATGAGTTTTGATGAAAGACTTTTTGAAATCCAGTCATCAAAAATACGACAGACTATAGAAAACTATATCACAAACCCTCTTCCTCCTGATATTTTCACCAAAAAACTCTCTGTCGAAACTAATCTTGACCTTGATAAAAAAACCTATAAACTTCAACTTCTTCTAAACACTATATCATTATCCCCTAATTCTGATATCACAAATCCTTTCCTATCATGTCTTTCAAACCTTCCTATACAAACATTTACAAAAATCCTTTCCTATCATGTCTTTCAAACCTTCCTATACAAACATTAAGAAAACATCACAATTATATCATAAAAAGCTTAAATGACCTAATCCACAAATTCTTCTATAAAAAAAAAACTGTTCTAATCAAAATCAAA
>MPUH01000079.1:0-116008 GCA_001970955.1 Stentor coeruleus | reverse complement strand
CCTAACACCCTAACACCCTTTTGATTATTCTTATTCCCAACTTCTCTGACTCAAACAACAATTTCTTACACAATATACATTTTTTATATAAATTTGCCTAAATACATAATAAACCATCATAAATCCATCACAAATAAAAAATAAAACCCTCAGAATTCCTCAAATAGCACCTATCCAAAAAACCCTTATAAAATCCATTATCTCAATCTAACCAACAAAACTCACTGCAAAAGTAAACCTTCAACCCTTTTTTCCATAAAAACTAACAAAATCTATAAATTAAATCACATCCTAAATATCATCTAAATCCTTTTAGAGTACACGAAAAAGTTGTATAATAAATACCATAAGACCTAAACTTTTCCAAAACTAAAAAATAATCCTCTCTTCTCTCACAGACTAAATCCCCACAAACATAAACCATCCCATCCCCAATCCTCCACACACCAAGGTCATTCACCAAAATATCCCCTTTAATCTAACTATCTCCTACCTTTTCAATAATATTTTTAACATCATCATATAAATCATCATTTTCGCATCTACTCAGTATTTCTATAATTTTATACAAAATCCCAATACTATATAAAATAACACAAACTGTTATAAAAATAGCATTTATTATATCAAAAATCTTATTATTACTATAGATTTCTAATATAATACCAAGAAATATTATATCAATACATAATAATAATTCTAAAGCAAAAAGCTTTTGTTGAACTAATAAATCATGTCCTGTTTTTGCTTGTAAAAATATATTTAATATAATCCCTGAAGTTCCAATAATAAGAACTATTGCACTATGAACGGCTAGAGAATTTGGATTTATGATATGAGTATATGAAAAATGTATTGTCCAAGCACAAATGACTAGATTTAAAGAGCTTAAAAAGAGAATTGAGATATGGTTAAATAGATTATTGTAATCAGGGAACCAGATTGGGAAAATAGTTGAAATAAAGTGGCTTGAAAGTTTTGAGAAGGTTAAAAATGATAGGAAGTAGAGGGTTAGGGAATTAGAAAAGTAGGATAAAGTGAAATAGCAAAGGGTTTGAATTGTTAGAAAAGATAAAGTGCAGAAAGCTTTGAGGTTTTGGTTGTTGGATTTTTTGAAAAAGGGTTCTTTGTCTGGAATGTTCATTTTTATGCTGTAGTGTTAGATTTGTTTTTATAGGTGGAAGGATAAGTTTTTAATAGGAACGGTGAGATAATATATATATGTAAAGTTTCAAAATATAAAACCTTTAAATTTCTTAATTATCCTACTCATATGATTTAATACTAAAACAAACCTTTCAACGTTATTATCATAATATTTTTATAGACCCTAGCATTTGTCAAAAGATGTTAACCTACCACCAAAACATTTCCCATACATTTTAATCATGTAAAAAAAAACATAAAAACTATTAGTTAGATATTCCTATAGGTGTTATAATTTCGTCATCCAGCTAAGCATTTTTCCCTCATCATTCACTACAATTCAATTTAAATTTCCCATCATTAAAAGTTATGCCAAAGCCGAAAATCCTACATAAAGCTGTTTATCTATATTGATAAGTTCAATTTTCTTTATAATTTTTCTCCAACAATAAAATAATCAAGTTCTTCTGATATATTTATTAATTGGCCTTTTATCAAGGTTTTTACTTTACATTTTACTAAGCAGATATTGTTTGAGAATGATTCGAAATAAAGAGTAACTGTATTGAATATTCCTAAAGTATATCATTTTATATAATTGATTAAGATTAGCTATAAAGTTTTTTTCTTAGTGGAATATATGAATGACAAACAGCTAACAATGTTATTATTAAGTATTCAGATGAAACTCGGAGTAAATTTTGTAACAAATGTCTAAAAACCTTAGAGAATTCCCTTTCTCCAACTTGAAATCCAAAAAGTAGACATTATCATCCTAAATATACCTTACAGAATACAATCTTATCGTGATTTTCACATGAAACTTTTTATCCAAACCTTTCAATATTACCTTAATATGATAAGGATTAATAGTAATCCACTTCCCATTCATTTCCTTTAATGTAAGTAACAAGTTAGTCATAATTTCTTCAGGTGTACTGTCAAGAATAAACCCATATTTCCAATCATTCGGTGCATAATCTTTTCTCTTATTTTTAGCTTTTTCCTGTTTAAACACAGTCTTTATTTCATTTTTTTCTGTGTAGCCTTCTTTAATTTTGGAAAACAGAAGCATTTCATATGAGACAGTAAACAAATCATAGTTATCTCTAGCCAAAATATTCCTCCTAAGCTCATCATAATTCTTCAAATTCATGAATTTTGGGTATTTTAGTAAATCTCCAAATATCCCTTCGTCGATAACATAATCCTTCTGTTTGTTTACAATATGGATAGGAAAAGCTCCACTAATCCATGGGTGTTGGAATATTCCAGCAATTGTTAGTCTATGCAATGGGTTGGTTACGATAATTTTCTTTATAAGGTCTGTTGCTTGAGGGCTTATATGATAAGGCATTGTATATTTACCTGATTTAACCTTGGCAATTAAAGCTGGCATATTCGCATCATCAAATGGTAAAGTTCCGCTTAAAAGTGCAAAAAGAAGTATGCCTAAGCTCCATACATCAACCTCAGACCCACAATATTTATGCCCAGCAATAACTTCAGGTGCTGCATAGTTCGCTGAACCACAAGCAGTGCTTAAAAACTCCCCATCCTTCATCCCATTACTAAGTCCAAAGTCTCCAAGTTTAATATTCCTGTGATTATCTAATAGTATATTCTCCGGCTTAATATCTCTATGCGAAACCCCTTGACTATGTGCATAATCTACAGCCATTAAGACCTGATAGAAATATTTTTTAGCTTCAGGCTCTGGCATTTTGCCTCTTTTTTCTATAAGAGTATATAGCTCACCTCCAGGAACGTATTCTAATATAAGATAATGAACTTTGTCTGTTTTTATATATTCGAAACTAACTATTTTTTACAGTTTGATTATATTTGGATGACTAAAAGCCTTTAAATATCTAGCTTCTCTTTTGATATTATTTAAAGACCCTTGTTCTCTAGCAAGTTGTTTTTTGATGATTTTTATTGCAACAAATTGTTGGGTCAATATATGTTGAGCTACTAAGTAGGAATTACGTTTAACATTCCCAAATGCTCCAGAGCCTAAGTTTTTTACAATCTTGTAGTTGTCGAGATTTGCCATTTACTAATCCACAACTTTTAACCATATCGAAATATAACTGGGTGATTACAGTAAGGCAGCAATATGATATTTGGTAACTGATAAAGGTGTGTTTGGTTATTTTTATAGGGTAGAAAATATAATATTTTTGTTGAAGGTGAATTTGAAAGTTGGAAATGCTGGTTGGAGATTAGGGGATATTAAAATTTGTGAGAGAATTTGTAAGGATGATGATTGAAAGATAGGATTTAAGGATTTTGTTTGAGAGAATTTTCATATAGTGTCAGATGAAAAGATATGCGGCTGGAGTTGTTGGGTTTTATTTGGGGCAATGTAGAGTGTAATAATTTTATAAGATTTTTTATAGTTGATGGTTTTTAGGATGTAAAATATTATTAAGGGTTTAGGGTTTAAGAGATCCTGGTATTTTTGTGTTTTTATTAGTGAAGTTGTGTTAGGGATTTGGGTATATTTTGGATATTATGTTTATATTGAGTTGATAAGTAATAATTTTTACGATAATATGAAATTCAAATATAAGGAAAGGTTATTTTCAGCAGTTTCTATAAAATTGTGTAAGAAAAAAGGATTTAAAGAATATTTATGCGATTTGAATATACTGTGAGGAAATTATTTTTTAACAACATAAAATAAACTAAAACTTCATATAAACCACATGAAAAAAAAAAAAAGATAAACATAATAAACTGAAATAAAACCTTAAATCTTAATATCATCTAACTAAACTACATGTAGCTTATGCACGTGATGATGAATACTTTTCTTAACAGGCGACCAAACATTCCTAGTCCTTTGAGTTAGTGCTGGGGATATAGTCCTAGACAATCTATCTCTAGCATGAGGTATCTGCCTACATTTTTCACCAACATAAAGTTGCCTTGGCCTGCCGATTTTTTTAACAGGGTCAGCCATCATTTCACTCCACTGAGAAATCCAACCAATAGTCCTCGATAACGCAAAAATAACAGTAAACATATCTCTAGGAATCCCAATAGCTTCTAAAACAACTCCTGAATAAAAATCAACATTAGGATAAAGTTTCCTTTTAATAAAATACTCATCAGCCAAAGCTTTTTTCTCCATCTCAATAGCTAATTGAAACAATTCTAATTCGTGACTGTTTAAAGTTTCTAATACACGATGAGCGATTTCTCCCATAATTACACTACGAGGGTCGAAATTCTTGTATACACGATGTCCGAATCCCATCAGTCTAACTGAATCATTTTTATCTTTTGCTCTTGTAAGATACTCATCAACAGCTCCTCTTTTTTTAACTTCATCTAGCATGTTTAACACAGCTTCATTTGCACCACCATGCATTGGTCCCCATAAAGATGCTATACCTGCAGCTATACAAGCAAAAGGATTTGCTAATGAACTACCAGCAATACGTACTGTTGATGTACTTGCATTTTGTTCATGATCAGCATGTAAAATGAAAATTTTTTCCATTGCTTCAACTATAACTGGATCTACATCGAAGTCTTCATTCATTGGATCATGAAACATCATGTATAAGAAATTCTTTATGTAAGAGAATTTACGTTTGGGATATACAACTGGTAAGCCATATGCTGTACGATAAGCAATTGCAGCGAGCATTGGGAATTTAGCTACAAGTTTTATACTTGCTTTTTCTCTTTCAACTGGATCATCATAATTTTTTTTTTCATCTAAAAATGCTGATAATGCTCCAACAACACCTACCATGATTGCCATAGGATGTGCTCCTTGTTGAAAGCTCCTATAAAATTCAATGAGTTTTTCATGAATACACATTTCGGATTTAACTGCTGATTCAAAATGATCAAGTTGCTCACCTGTTGGGAGCTCTCCATACATAAGTAGGTAGCATACTTCTAAGAAACTACATGAGTTAGCTAAGTCTTGGATTCTGTAACCTCTGTACCAAAGTTCCCCTTGGTCTCCATCGATATAAGTGATAGAAGATACACAACTGGATGTAGATGTGAATCCTGGGTCTAAGGTAAAAACACCAAGTTTCTGATAGAGTGCCCTGATATCAATAACCGCAGGACCTTCAGTGCCTTTTAATAGTGGAAAACTTGCTGTTGTTCCATCTGGAAGGGTGATGACTGCATCTCCTACTTTAATTCCTTCTGACATTTATTAATGGTTATACATTGTCTAATTAACCACAAACTAAGCTATTATCTTGAAGAGTTCATATTAGTGATAGATTGCTATAACGGTTTGTTATAAACTTGAAAAATAATAATAATTGAGATTTGAAGAGTCTTTAAGGCTCTTTAAATTATTTTTCTTAGGAAAAGTGTTTTGAAGCTGAATTGCAAGCTGTCATAAACTCAGGAAGTTTATGATAAGCCAAGGCGAAATTTCTTCGCTGAGTGTTAAGAATATGTTTATTTGATGATTGCATGTGTCTTCAATTCAAAATCAAACCCTTAAAAAAAAAAACCCAAGCTTACAAACAAACCTAAAATCTCAGAATCTTAAAAATTTCCAAAGCCATCAACAAACAATAAAATTTTCATCTATTTCATCATTAAATCACACCTCTCCACCAGATACACAAAATCCTTGTCTCATAGTAAAGTTTGCGTCTATTTATTCAAATGCTTTACGGGCAAACCAACTTTATAGTTGTGGTCCATATGAAAAGATACAAAAATTCAAGTATAAATTTCACAAAAGTTGCCGATAAGCCTCAGAAACATTTTGTGATGTTTTTAATCAAAACTTTAATATAAAATCTCGAACTATACAAAAAAAATCATAATTTTTAGACCCTTTTCAAATTATGATTTTTATAAGGGAAAATTTGTCAGGTCAAGTATTGGAAAAAGAGATACATAAGGGTGTGTATTGAATCTAAGTTTTTTTTTAGAGGAATATCAAGGGTTGGTTTTATAAGAAGAGGAAATCTTATAGGATTTAAGACATTTATTATAAGTTTTTAGGTTTATTTTAAAAGTTGTTATGGGTATTATGATATTTATTAGAGTTTATGTTGAAAATTATATGAAGAAGGGTTATTTAAAAGGAAGATAATTTTAGGTAATTATTTATGAAAGTTTAGATGATTGTTATTGTTTTGATGTTAGAAGTTGGGTTTAAGATTTGGTAAATGTATGCTGGAGAGTTTATTATTATATGAAGTTATATTGAATTACAGGAAAATTATGTGGATTGGTTATAGATAAAAAAAAGTTGAATTAAAGGTATAGGCTATTTATATCGGGGATGATTCTGTAGTTTTTTAAGGTATTAGTGGAGTTTTATAGAGAATTTTTTTTTCCCTTAAGAAAATTTTAACACTTAATTTTTTTTAGATAGGGTGCTTTTATGCAAACATTTGGTTATTCCTAGTGAGTTAATTATGCTATGCTATTAGGATTTATTACTTTTGGTAATAGCATTTTCCTTTTGTCTTTATAACTACGGGCTTTACAGACTTTGTGAGTAAAACCATAAGGCATTATAACTTTTACAACTATACTTCAAATATAATATTTTTATAGTAGTGATAGTTTGACGATTCTTAATTCTTAAAAAAAATCAACTTCTTCAAATATCATCAAGAGTCTAACAAGAATTAAATAATGGTTTTCTGATTATTTTATCTTATAAACAAATTAGAAACTTAAAATTATTAGATATACTATACTTAAAGTATTAAAATTTTATATTCAAATTAAACTTATAAAGACAGCCAAAAATGTATATAGTTTGTTTTGTTTAAAGTCTTAAAATACTATATTTTAAGTTTTAAAGATGTTTTAGGATACTAGTTTTGATGCTAAATATATTTTTGGTATGATTAATTGATAAGTATAGATTGGATTTTAAGATAGAATATTAAAAGAAATGTATTAGGTAAGGGTTTTATGTAAATACTGATCAAAAAAATTATGTTTTTTTTAGAAGAAAACTATTGTATATAATATGTATGAGAGTAATTAGAAATGATGTGAATGTATAGAAATTTGAAAAGATTAAATAATCGCTAGAATTTATGTATTTTAGCCTGTAGATGGTAGGATTACTGAATTTATTTTACTTTTTTTCCCATTTATCTGAAAAATATAAGTTTTTGATAGTAATCTTGTGAGTTATAAAGATTGGGGTAAGTACTGTAAATTGAATCAATAGTAAACGTGTATTTGAAGCGATGATTCAATATTATGCTATGTAAAATTTAAAATAAACCATTTTGGTTAAAAACATACAATTTATCTAAATAAGAATAGTAAAGCATACAAATAGTTTATATGATTCCTCCTAAAAATAAATTTCTTAAGTAATAATTCATATAATTCTTCTTAAGTATAAATAAAATATTACTAGTTTTGCAATATGAAAAGATTTGTATGATGGCTCCTGATAAGGGTAAAAATATAATATAAGCAGACTTTGAGCATCATAGAACTTTTTCATCATCTGGATCAAGAAAAATACTTAATATTCAAATCAATAGACCTTAAAATAAATATACATAATCCTTAGCATCAAAATAATCACTCAAGCCTATTATTCAAAATGACAATACAACTATTATAAAATTATCAAAAAAAACATCCTAATTTTATCAAAAACCCTACAAAGTAATAAATCTCTAAATGCTAAAAAGCTGTCAATTCCTGCAAAAATCATAGTTTCCACCTTCTTCAATCCATACAAAAATTCATCCTAAAAACCTTATCATATTTCATGCTTTCTAATGATTCCAACACTATAAAAAACTCAAAAAAATATCATATAATCCACATCAACATCTTATAAATTATCCTTATAACACTAAATAACTATCTTCATTTCACAAAAAAAAATATCTGATTTTATCACAAAATTCAATATAATCAACAAAAAATACTGAAATCCAATTCTTCACATATGCTAAAATGTTAAAAAAACACCTTACATCAATATTCACATTAATCAATTATGCTTTAATTTTTTTATTACAAACTCTGGTAACCGCACTCATAAAAAGCTAATCAATTCAAAGAAGATTTTCACAGTTCTTATCTAATCTGCCAAAACCAATCATCATCAATTAAATTATAATAATCAACTTATCACACTTATTTCAATCAACTTATCATATAATCCTCAAAAGCCTCTCATTAATCATTTTTTAATAAACTTATGAATTGCGAAGTTAAACTATCCTCAACCTTAAGTGAACAAAACGGGAACAGTTTTACAATTTACACCCCAATTCCAAGAAAAAGCTTTTACTATTTGCCTTTATCTTCAGATTTTAGTGAAAAAATTTCAAATGAAATTCTCATAGAAAACTATCAAAAAATGCATTCTCAGTACATTTTCACAAACAGATGCGAGATTATAATCAAACGTATTCTTGCTTTTGCCCATCTTTCAAGAGACTTTAAACATTATCCATTAGAAAAAATCCTATGCGATATATCAAACGAAATGATGCTTTCTGAGATTGAATTGACAGTATTTAGTATATATTTGAATAGGTTTATATGGCCAGAAAGTCCAAATAACATTTTTCTTATGTTTTATGTTCTGGCGATGGGTTCAAAAAACTTTTTTTTATCAGATTTAGAATGTATAAGTTTGTATCTGAATGCGAAAATTCCAAGTTTTTTTGGTTTTTATAATGCTTGGATGTTTAAAAACAGTAACAATTTAGCAGTATCGCTTAAGGAACTGAATAGAAATTATGAAATTTTGACGAAAGTTCCTTTTGACACGAAGTTTTTAGAATACAACTTATATGTTGACTCTATATTGGAAAATTCTCCAGCTAGTGTGTATAGAAAACCATTTTGGTCGGTGATACCTTTACCGAGTCAGATGGAAAACCAAGATAATGAGGATGAACCTTTTTTACACCCAGTGTTTAGTATGCTGCCTGAGCTTATGGAAATGCCAGAAATTCCATTTTTAGTCGCAAATTTAAGTTTCGTGTAAAATTTAGGGTTTGAACTCAATTAGAATTAGGCTATTAACATTCTAATATATAATGGAAAAATATGAGATACTTTATCTAATTGGTGAAGGGTAATTTCTACATAGAACTTACGGAAAAGTCCTCAAAGCTGTTAACAAAGAAACTGGAGGCTATGTAGCTATAAAGAAATTCAAAACTCATATAGACGTTATTTCAATTAGCAAAACTGTCAATCGCGAAATCCGACTTCTTAAAATGCTTAAACATCCTAATATAGTAAACCTCCTTGAAGTCATCCATAGTAAAAATAAAAATTACCTCATCTTTGAGTATGTTGAATCTACAGTATTAGAACGAATTCAAAACTCTCCAGGGCAAATTGACTTCCTTGAAATAAAAAAGATTTTGTATCAGTTGTTATTATCTTTAAACTATTGTCATTCTATTAATATTATACATAGAGATATAAAGCCGGAGAATTTATTATTATCAGCAAAAGGTATATTGAAACTTTGTGATTTTGGATTTGCTCGTATATGTAAACCTAATCAAAAACTTACTGAATACGTTTCAACTAGATGGTATAGGGCACCAGAACTTCTTGTTGGAGGGAAAAATTATTATTATCCTGTTGATGTTTGGTCTGTAGGATGCCTTTTTGCTGAGCTTATAACCGGAAAGCCTTTGTTTCCCGGCATAAATGATGTAGACACCCTAAGTAAAATCACTAAACTTTGTGGCAACCTAACAGAAAGCCTAACAAAAGAATTCAACTGCAACAGTTATTTCCAAAACTTTGAGGTATGTTTTAATCAGCAAAGGTCCCAAGAAGTTCTCAAAGATCCCTTGAGAGTAAATTCAAATACCTAAGCCCATCCATGTTAGATTTCCTTAAATCCTGCCTTGAACTTGAAGCTTCTAAAAGATCAACAATTTCTGAATTGCTTTTACATACGATTTTCGATTATTCATTCAAATATGATTTTGAAAAAGAATTTAATATAACCCCTGGAGCCTTACCTAAAAAAATTAAATCAAAGATATTTCTAACACCTACTCATACCCCAGAACCCCCATCTTATCTAAGGTATTATAGTAGAAAAAAATCTCCGAATCATATAATGAAAAATAAACACAGCGATGAGACTTTAAAATTTAAAAAAAGTTCCCCAGCTAGCTTTAGGGCTAATGAAAAACAATATTTTCTTCCAGAAATCAGCAGAAGAGATGAGAGATTTTCAAGGAAAAAAAGCAACAAAAATATGCAAAAAGATTTAGAAATCAAAACTGGGCGTAGGTCAATTATGAAACTTACTGGCCCGAGTCCCGAAAACTCTAGAAATTTGTCTTTGGTTCATGAGAATTCAACAGATAATATTGTTAAAACAAATTTTGCAAACCCGATAGTTAGTAGTAGAGGGCATATTTCTGTTAAAAAAGATCCTGGGATTCAAGTATCTGAAGTTTTGCCTGATATTTATAGTATTAATAGCAAATATAGGATTAAGAAAAAAGAAGAGCTTAAAAGTACAGTTGCTAAGCCTGTTGGTCAGAATTTTAATAATTTTTCTCCAATTAATGGTTATAAGTAGTGTACAATTTTTTCAGGATTGAGGCAAAGATTTTATTATAAGAATTTAGAAGTTGTTTTAGATTCGGAAATGTTTTACTCTAATATATAAACTAAATTTTTGTTATAAAAAATGGGATGCCAATGCTCTGCATTTGATAAAAACGAAGAAATAAGGACAAGCATAAACGAACCTCTTATTGATATAATTAAAAGCCAATTCGAAGAATACAAAGTGCTTGTGTATTCAAAATCTGATTGTGAAGACTCTCAGAAAGTTAAAAATATTTTTCGACAGAACAATGTAACATTTGAGTATTTTGAAGTGGATAATATGAGTGAAGGTCCTCATCTTTTGACAATACTTCAAAAAATCACATCAAGTACCAATCCTCCTTTTGTGTTTATAAAAGGCAAGTTCTATGGGAGCTCAAAAGAAGTAAGTGACGGTTTTGCAAGAGGAGAATTGAATAAAGAAAATCTTAGTTAGCGTATAAATAAACGTGATGTATTGTCTTTTTTTCCTAGAAATCTGATAATAATTTGTTGTTGGTATTATGATTTTATTATTTAAAAGCTTGAAATACTAATGTTAGTACCTTGTTTTTTGAATAAATATTTGGTAAATGAATATGGTATAGTGTATTTTGATTATTAATTTGAATCTTATAAAGAAATTGTAAAAACTGAAATTTTTAGTTAGATTAGAGTCATTTTGAATGACCAGAAATTAGATATTAGTAAATTTTATAACAGAAATGGTTAGAGGCCTAAAAAAAAACAAGAAAACTAATCGGAAGAATCTTCAAGAAATAAGTCGCTTAGTTTTAAAATACTCTAAAAACATCATTAACACCCTTCACGAGCAGTCTAAAGAAAACATAAAGCAACTTAAGAAAAGAATTCTATTAGAAAAACTAAAACTATTAAACTCAAGATTATATAAAAATCAAAACACATCACAGAATAAAACAATATATAAAGATTTTCATAGTAAAAAACTCATAATAAAACTTATAAATAAGATAAATCATATCTTGGAATGCTATAAATCAGAAAAGTTTTCTATATCATTAAAAACTCGAATATCAGAAAAATCTTTGTTAGAGCGTGAGCAGTTTTTTGGTGAGGAATATGGAGTGTATTTAGATTATCATTCCTCTTCAATAGTTTGTATGATTTTGAATACTAATAATCAATTACTTATAACAGGATCTTGTGATCATAGTGTAAGATTGTTGAATATGAAGACTAAATGTCCTTTTAGTCAACCTATATATCATGATGCTGCAGTTACTGCTTTAGCTTTAAGTGTTTGTGAACTTTATATGGCTGTTGGGACAGAAAACTCTTCAGTGTTTTTATATAGTTTTCCGGATTTAACTTATTTGTTTACTTATCATATAAGCAGAGATAAGATTACTTCTATGGTTTTTACGAAAAATTCAAAGTATCTTGTTGTTAGCACTTTTGATGGGGTTATAAGAATGCTAGATACAATATCTTATGAAGAAGAATGGAATATCCCATCAGATTTATCAGTAATACTACATATAACACTAGGACAGTATTCAAATTTACTCCTATCTTCCTCTACAAACAAAATAGTAACTCTATGGGATTTAGCTAAAAAATCTAAAATCTGTGAATTCAAAGGTCATAATGGTAGTATTATTAAAGGCCTTTTCATACATAACGATAGCCAAATCCTCACAGGAGGTTTAGACTTAACCTTTAAACTTTGGGACATATCCTCCCAAAATCATATAAAAACATACACAACAAGATCAAATATTAGTACTTTTGAATTATATGACTCTAATAAAAAAATTGTATATGGGGATAGTGATTATAAAATAATCCTTTGCGATCTACCATCTTTTACTGAACTTTCTATAATTCTTGGGCATTCTGATAAAATCAATTGTATATTAATTTCTAATAATAAAAAATACCTATTATCATGTTCAGGTCAATATATAGATTCACATGATAGTTCATTATGTATATGGGACCTCTCAATGTTTTCACTAAGTTTCAAAATTATATGTAAAGTGTCAAAGCCAGTATGTTATATTATTTCTTATGATGAAAAATATTTACTTGTAGGGTCAACATGCTCATCTTTATTGATTTTTAGAATAAACACATGTAAATGTTTAAAAGCTATAAAAACAGAATCAGGTCAGATAAGTGCATTAGGTTTTTCTATATGTCAAAATTTTTTTTGTATTGGTTATATGAATGGGGTTATTGAAATGTGGGGTTTTTATGTAAAGGATTTACAAGAAAATAATGAATCATATGATAGAGATGAGAAAAGTGTTCATATAGCAAAAAAGTCTCATTTTAATATGCATGAATCTCCAGTAACATGTTTAGTATTTAGTAAAAATGGGGTTTTTGTATCTAGTGATATGAATGGGGATATTTATGTTTGGGATTTACTATCTGAAAGTATATTATTTATGCTAAAATATCATAAAGATGAGATAAGCCGATTATTACTTATAAGAAATGATAAATATCTAGTAAGCTCAAGCCGGGATAAAAATGTGTGCATATGGGATATGAATAATAAAAAACTACAACAAGTTTATGGTTGTGATGAAGGAATAATACAATGCTTTTATATTGATAATAATGAACTTCTTATGTGCTACGCATTAGAAAATGTTGTTTTCCTTAGAAATATTGAGAAAAAAAGACAAATTGCTGAGTTTGTTCATTCAGAAAAAATAAATGGTTTGTGTATATATCAAAATTCATATTGTATTACTAGTTCTAATGATAAAACTATAAGGATTTGGAATATTTCTACCTTAAGTGTTATTGGGATATTGTCTTGTGAGAATATGGGAATTATTAGAGAATCTTTGTTTATTAAAAATAAACTTATTGCTTATATAACGGATAAAGCAATAAAAATTGTTAATATATATGAAGTTGTTAAAAGCTTAGGGTTGAATGATTTTATATGCTATAATGCTATTCAAGTTTATAAATTGTATGTATCTTGGGTTAAAAATATAGAATTTTATGATTATTCGAAATGTGTTATTACTGAATCGTTGGGTGGGTGTTATACACTGTGGTGCTTGGAAAGGAAAAAACCATTAAAAAGCTCATCTTCGTTGTGGAAGATTAGAGAATATTTTGATAAATTCTATAGAAAACTTTAATAATTTCTGTTTTTTTTTTAAATGAATTGGATGACTTTTTGTTGTGAATTATGATTAGATAGATTTAATATTTAAGTGTAAAATAAATGTTATAAAATATTCTCTTTGGTAATCATAAAATCTTCACAATATTTTACATAATTCTAAGCATATTATCCTATACATAAAAAAAAAACTTAGCCTTTTATAAAATTCTTAGCTTATAATCTCTAAACTCAATCTCAAACCCATCTTCAGAATTAGGAGAAGCACACATTATCCCAACCTGAAGATTAGGATTACTAGTCAAAAACCCAGTCCTATACATGATAAATTCAGCCCCATCAAGTGAATAAAATATCTCAAAAGATCCTTGTTTCATGGTCATTTTAAAGACAATTGACTCAGGAGGGTTTTCTTTTTTCATCCCAACAACTGACCAATCTGAGTAATCCCTTGTGACGACAGCACTAACATTTTGTATTCCATCAACATATTCAATACCAGCTTTTATCCAATTTTCTTCATTTTCTCTTACCATAAACCCACCTTGATCATAAATTTCTCTATATTTGCCAATAACCCTAACAGAAACTTCAAAGTCCCCAGTAATTCGATCGTATAGAAAATGACCATTATCTCTTATAAAGCCATAATGAGATTTCCTCCAGTAGTCACTTTTACCTGCAGCATGAACTTTGGCTACTTCGACTTTTCTGAATATACCATTTTCTTCCCCATATGTGATTTCTGAGCTAATTGGGTTATTGAACCACTCCATTTATATTTGTTAAGAGGCTTTTAATATAACATCCTCAGATTATTATAATAGTATTTATAAAGCGAAATACTTAATTAATCCTTTATATGATATATAAAACCAAAAATTCTAAAAAAAATCATAATCCCCCTGACAACTATAGCTTTTAATAAATTCCATTCTACTTCAAATACTAAAACATCTTCATAATCCAGCCTACTTGCATATTCTTCTCATTCTAACACCCTGATTAAAATCAACTATTCCCTATATCTTAGCATCACCAAATCACTCATAAAAAACAAATTCTCATATATTCACCAATTCTGACAAAGCTAAAAACTAATTATTAATCCTTTCTAAAAACTAAAAAAACTCAACGCGAAACTCAACCTTAAAAACTACAAAAATTTACTATATTCATACTATTCAAAGGAAATAGCAAGAAATACTTAATTAGCTCATGATAATCCTAATGCCAATTAACCACTAATAAATGGCTGAAGACCATCAGCATACTTCAGACAAAGTCTCTGATCTGAAAGAAAAACTAGCAAAAGTTCTATTAGATCTTGAGAATCTACAAAATTCAAAACCTTCTCCTAATCTAAAAACTCTAGACGATAAAATAGCAACTCTAGAAGACCGTGCCTCGGAACTAGCCCAAGAACGAATATCTAAGACTCGCTATGATTTTACAGTCAAAATGTCGGAAATCCTTGATAAATTCAACTCAGAAATTGACACAAAAAACTTCACTATACAAAAATACTTACAAGTTTCACAAAACGCAACATCTACTCAGAATGCCCTTTATGAAAAAGTTCATCTCAAAAGATCAGCTCCAATATCGAAACTTCTTTATAGTAAAGATTTCAGAACTATTTATAATATTTTCTTAGCAGTATTAGTGAATTTTGGTATCGCTGAACTGGCTAGGGATATTCTAGATAGTAATGATGTCCTTAGTGGTAATCTTTTTACAACTAATTTCAGTAAACCTGAGATGGCCATCACTTTATGTATCATAATGTTTTTCTGGAGTTTTACATCAGTTATTATTGTCCAGCAAGCCCACAGACCATTTTTTTTACTCCTTTTCTTTCATGTTTTATCAATATTCCTAATGGGTCTATTTGTTGTAGCAAAGTTTATTTCATATCAGTTACCCATTGCCAACAGTTTCGTCGTCCTTTGTGAAATGGTCCGTTATTCCATGAAAATGCACTCTTATTTTAGAGAAAAACTTCTTTATGGAAATGGTAAAAACAAATATGCAAATATTATACCTGGTAGTGCTACTGGACTTAAACCTAATGATATTGTTTTACCTAAAATAAACATAAAACCTTTTGGCCAAGAAGTTCAAAGATTTACATATTATCTTTTTGCCCCTACTTTAATATATAGAGACTCATATCCAAAAATTGACAGGTCGATAAGATGGAAAAATTTATCAGTTCATATGTTTGATTTTTTTGGGGCAATTGTGTATACAGCCGTGATTTTTAAAGCTTTTTGTGTTCCTGAATTTCGTTCAGCTTCTAAAAATATTACCAACTCGCAAGCGGTGCTTTTATCATGGTTTAGGTCGATGCTCCCTGGCACAATGGTATTTTTGCTTATTTTCTTCGCGGTAATGCATTCTTGGTTTTCGATTTTTGCTGAGATTTTAAACTTTGCTGATAGGAAATTCTATGACGACTGGTGGAACGCAAAAGATTTTGGGACATTTTATAGAAAAATCAGTGTGATTGTATATGAATGGTTGCATACATATGTATTTATGGACATACAAAGGTTTACAAATAACAAAATCGGACCAAGTTGTGCAAGAATCATTGTATTTTTGTTTAGTGGGATATTGACTGAAGTAATTATAGATTTCTCATTAGGCTTTTTCTTCCCATATATATTTTTTGTTGTTGCTATTCCTGGTGCTTTTATGATATCTTTTAATAACAGAGTTTCAAGATTTTATAATGTTTTGGTATGGGCATTTTTAATAGTCATGATGGGTCTTATAATAATGCTTTATTCTTTAGAGTATTATTATAGACTTGATCAGCCTGATAAAAGAGATTTTCAGACCTATGGGATATTTGCATATTTCATGCCTCAATGGGTAGCTCAACTTACTATTATCTATTAAGTTATTTAGTTATTAGTGTTAAAATTTTGTATTAAAAATACTAATAGATACGAAAAAAAACAGAATATATTTTTTATTTAGATACGCTTATAATTATTAATTTGTGTAATGGGATTTTTATCTTGGATATTCTTGTAAAATCAACACCCAAAAAATATTTCAAAAATTTCCAACTGAACCTCCCCATAAAATTCTTTTCTCACACAATAATCTTCATTATCCATAAATCGATATATAATTCTCTAATCTAATATAAAGCATTTCTAAAAATGGACGCTAAAGCAAACAAATTCAAAAAACTCTTCTCGAAATCCCATGAAAAGATCTTAAAAGTTATCATGCAAAAATATAAGCCCACCCTCAAACATAAACAACAAAAAAACCCAGAAGAAACAAAAGATAGTGGTTCATCATATCTGAGTTCAAGTGATGATGAATGTCCTATAATCCATCGTAAAGACTATTCATCTCAAAAAATCAAAGTAGATGATCAAACTTTAGAAAAACAACGTCGTCAAGAAGAAGCTACAAAAATCATGGGTTCAAACTATCCAAATCTAGCTTTATCATATGCTAATGGAGAAATAACCTTAGCTCAATTAAAGCAAAGTTATTATTCTCAAGCTAAAAAAATTGATTATACATGTTATGATAATATGAAGAATATCCTTAGAATAAAAGATCAAGACTATACTCATAAATCATTTCGTCAGTGTTTTAGGAAAAAAGATATAAAAAAACAGATGATAAATTCAAGGCCACATTCAGTTTTATGGAATAGTAATACAAAAGTACAAAAAGATTGTGATTTAATTAGAATTACTTCATCAGTTTATAATAGTGAAGAACAGAAATTGAGTAATTCTAGTTTATCTAAAGCGTGGAATAATTCAGTTAAAGCTGATCCTGGGCTTATTACAGATGATTATAGAAGAATTAATGTTACTAATGATAAAAGAGAACGTCCGGTATTTTTTATTTAGAGATCTAGTTTATATCATGGAGGAAGATTAAGTGCTAAAGCTATGCATGATATTATGGTAGAAAGTCTTTTTCCAGAAAAAAAAATTGTTCAGGATAAGAGAAATATATCAGAAACAAGCCGTAATGCTATGAAGAAAGCTGTTGAAAGGGTAAAAAATTATAGAAATAATTCACATTCTATGAGTATTTCTGTGATAGGCAAATTCAAAAGGTTAAGACCGTCTGTAGCTGAAGTTCGTGATATTATACATTTGTTGTAGTTTTGATATATGTACAAGTTTTATTATATAAAATAGATAATTAAAATATTGAATGTATTTAATGTTATATAAGATAGGCTTTTTGGTTACATATGATTTGTTGCTGAAAAATTGGCTCATTTGTGATGTGGATTATTTTTAATATATTTATATGGATATTTAACCTAAAGTATTTAAAAAAACCTAAGCCAACCTAAAAAATCCTTAGCCATATTCTTACTCTCAAAAATTCTCAGAGCACCTCTCTCTCTTCCTAATAAAAAACAAAAGCTCATCTTCTAAATCCATCTCCTTAATCTGTCTCCACCCTTCATTATAATTTTCCAGTTTCCTCTTATAAAAATTAGGTGGACCCCAAGGTGAATATTTTCTAATTCCATGCCTATTTTCATTATAATAAACAAATTTTTTCCCAGGTAACAAAGACCCAACTCCAACCTTATAAAGTTTTATTTTCCTATTTCTCATCTCAAGATGATTTTCAGCTATACTCTTAGGATCAACAATCGCTTTATCATAACATACTTTACAAACAGATTTGCATACATCACATATTTCATGACTACATCCACATCTTCGAATAGTTTTATTTGAATAAACCCCATATCTTTTTTTCCTCCTCATAAAATTATATTAAAAATATTACTAGTTTTTTGATTATATATCTATATGAGATAAACAAAATGGGGAATCAGATCTTGTTATTGCACTAAGGTCTAAAGGGGAAATCATTTTATTGGAGTTTAAGGATTTTTTAACTGATTTGCTACGAACTGTTGTGATCATGCTACTTTTTGTTGTTTCATTGCAGTCGTTTTCAGGACCGATTTTACTTTTTGCTTTGAGGAGTTTTCCTATGAGGAATTTTATCTCGTTTTTTAGGGCAAGTTCAATTTCTGACCTTTTTTCATCAGACATTGCCCAGTAAATTTCGTTTTGTTGGAGTTTTAGGGTTGATTTGTTGAGTTCGGCTGTAAGTTTTTCGATATCTGAGTTCATTGAGTTTAGTTTTTCTCGGAGCTCTTTAATTTCAACATCTTTTCGGGTTATTATGTTTTTTAGTTCGTTTGTGGATTTGTCGTTACCGGATTTTCTAAGTCTTTCTATTGCGTAATAAGCATCGTCTAGCTCTTTTTTTAGAGCCTTTTCTGTTTCTTGCTGTTTGGAAATCGGTACTTGTTTTTTGCATATTATTTTGTAGGTTTCAAGCTCTTCTTCTAATTCTTCTAATTTCATTCTTAAAGATTTCTCAATAGTCTTTTCTTTAAGTTTCTTTATTTTCTCTTTTTTGGTCTTTAGCTTCGTAGACAAAATTTCAAGTCTTCCTTTTAATGCATCATTTTCTTTATTAATAGACCTCCTGCTTTCACCCAGATTTTTTTCGATACTCACTCTAAACTTGTCCATTCTATTTTTTTCGGTAAGCGCAGCATCAAATCTTGGCTCATCTTCTTGCATTTTACTCAAAGTTTTTTCTAAAGCAAGTTTTTCAGTCTCTAACTGTTTAATAATTGATAGTAATTCATACTTTTCTGACTCATTAGCAGTTTTTTGATGTTTCAAATCAATCTGCAGTTCCTTTTTAGCTAAAAACAAATCTTGCATCTGTTTGTCTAAAGCTGTAACTTCTTCTTTATACTTCTTTTTCAAACAATTCAACTCAAAGGCGTACTGGTCGTTAGTTTTTTGCAATTCTACCATAGTTTGATCTTTCANTCAAACAATTCAACTCAAAGGCGTACTGGTCGTTAGTTTTTTGCAATTCTACCATAGTTTGATCTTTCAAAACTGTTGGCTCATTACTAAGAGCCTGCATAAGTGAATTATTTACCTTTTTAAGGTTTTCTTCACGTCTTCTTGCTTCTTCTATCTCCATCTCAAGAAATTCAATCTTCTGTTGCAGTAATGCCTTTTCCATTGACATTTTAAAATATATAAAACCCGGAAAATTACAAGGACCACAACCATATTTAAATCTAAGAATTCCGCTCAACCCATAATAATAAAGATGATTAAATCAACCCAAAATTTGCTTGAAAAACCTAAGAAGTATAACAGCAATGAGCTTGCTGAGAGTATCTCATTACCTCTTGAGCCATCAAGAAAAGTTGATTTGAGATCAAATATACCTTTGAACCGCTGTAAAGCTTTTTCTGTAAGTGCTTCACTTGGATATATACCTTTAGCTGGTGAAAGTGCTATTAGGGAGGAACAAGTTGCTTGGCAAAGAGCTCAGATGAAAGCTCAGAAAGTTGAAGATTTTATGAAGAAAACTCAAGACCGTGTTAGGATGATGAAAATTCAAAACAAACAAGAAGTTCAACAAGAAATTGATGACATTGCGCAAAAATTTAATCGGATAAAGGAAGAGTGTGTGTCAACTAAAGTTGGTGCTTGTCAAGGTTTTGAAATTGTAGATGGGGAATTTGGAGACGACGAAGATGAGAGCCCAAATAAAAAAGGTAAAGGAAAAGGAGAATCTTCACCAGGGGCGAGAGAAGAAAATAAAGATAACAAAAAAGAGAAATTTGATAAGAAAAATAAAGATGATAAAGAGAATAAATCTAAAAAAACCGACGAAGAAGGCTCTAAAAAGAAAGATAAAAAAGAAAAAAAGGAAAAAGGCAATAAAAAGGAAAAAAGCGATAAAGAGGACAAAGGTAATAAAGAGGATAAAAAAGAAGGAAAAGATAAATCAGAAAAAAAAGACCCAAAAAATAAACAAAGCAAAGATGGGAAGAAATCAAAAGAAACCAAAAACAAAGATTCTAAAGATAAAAACTCAGAAAACAGTAAAAAACAATCTGAATCTCAGAAAAATAATAATTTTGCAGGGGCTCCTAAATTTTCAACTGCTGGAAATAAAGATTTACAAGAATTAGCTGGGGCTAAAAAAAATTTAGGATCAACAGAACATATGCCAGGTTCCTACAAATATTCATCATATCTTTCAGGTAGTATGCCTAAATACGGTTTTTCAAGCGGTAATGCAAAATCATTAGAACTTTCTAGTGAGGGTTTAGAAGAAATAAAAGAAGAAATTGAAGGGTTTTATGAAAAAAAGAAAAGAAAAGAACTTGAAGGAGAAGATAGCAATGAGGAATTAGGAGGCAAATCAGGAAAAAAAGAGAAAAAAAATAAAAAAGATAAGAAAAAAAATAAAGATACTGAAGATGATGAAGAAGGGGATAAGAAAGATAAGAAAAAGAAGAAAGGTAAAGTGAGCTTTGAAGATGAGGATAGTGATGATCAGGTTAAAAGGAAAAATAAGGATATGATGAGTGAATCATTTGGAGAAAGTGAAAGTCCAGATGAAAAAGGAAAGAAAAAAGAGAAAAAAGATAAGAAAAATAAGAAGGGGAAAAAAGATAAAGAAAGCGAATCATTTGGGGAAAGTGAAAGTCCTGATGAAAAAGGTAAGAAAAAGGATAAAAAAAATAAAAATAAAAAAAGTGAATCTGCAGAGGAGGATATAAGTCCTGATGAGAAAGGTAAAAATAAAGACAAAAAAAATAAAAAAGATAAAAAGAAAAAAGATAAACAAAATGAGTCTGTAGAAGAAAGTGAAAGCCCTGATGAGAAAGGCAAGAAAAAAAACAAAAAGGATAAAAAAAGCAAAAATAAAAAAGACAAGCAAAGCGAATCTTTAGGTGAAAGTGAAAGTCCTGATGAGAAAGGTAAGAAAAAAGACAAAAAGGATAAAAAAAACAAAAATAAAAAAGACAAGCAAAGTGAATCTTTAGGTGAAAGCGAAAGTCCTGATGAAAAAGCTAACAAAGACAAAAAAGGTAAAAAAGACAAAAAAGATAAAAAAAATAAAAAATCTAAACTAACAGAATCAGCTGATGATGAAAAAAGTCCAACAAAAGAAAAATGCAAAAACGACTCTGCTGAAGAATCGCCAAACAAACCCAAAAACTCTAAAAAATCCAAAAAAAACGCTGACGAAGATAGTCCAGAAGAATCCAAAAAACACAAATCAAAAACTTCCCCAACAAAATCAAGCCCCGAAAAATCAGAAGGTCTAGACTTTATCTACGAGAACAAAATCCAACTAATCGAAGACTCTCAATCTCAATCCAACCCAAAAAACAAGCAAATATTTGGTCGTCCCTGTACAGCTTTATCCCCAATAGTAACATCAGTCTTAACAAATACTCAAACCGCTCTTTTAGCAATGAGTGCAAAAATCAAACATTCAATTGCAGATCATGAAATCGAGCAAGCACAAGCAAAAGTTACAGCAAAAATAAAAGTATCAAGAGAAAAGTTCAAAGAAAAATGGAACTCAAAAGAATTCGATGAAAAATCACTTCGAGTCGAACTAGTTAGAAAAATCGCTGATATTCACGAGTATTACTCAGCAAAAGATCTAACAAGAGCGCGTTCAGCTGGTAAAAACATTTTCCTAAAATCAAAACCAGCAGATGATTCATATAAAAAATCAACTAAAGATGAAGAAAATAAAGCAAAATCATCGAAAAAATTACGTTTTGCCAGTGTTGATAATATGAAAAAACAATGTGGTCCTGTAATACCCCAAACTACATCTAAAAATGAGAAACCCCGTTCACGTAAGTCTAGTAAATCCCCGAAAAGTGTGCTGAAAAAAGACCCTCCAGAAGAACCAAAAGTTAAAGAGTTGAATTATGCGACAAGACATTTGGAACAACTTCGTTTTAGTGCAGCGCTTAAAACTATGGTTAGGGATCAAATGAAAGAAAAATTCACTGAAGATATCCCTGCTGTTTGCACATGTGGGGCTATGAATAGAAGAAAAAATTTAAAAAATCCAGTCATGTGCGCTAATAACTGTCCATTTTATAAGAGACAGCAGGAATTCCAAAAAGCTCTTAGTGAAATGCTTCAGAGTTTTAAAGCTTCTCAATAGTAATTAGCAAATTTTTATATGAAAGGTTATTTAGGGCTTAATTCTTCGATAACTGGAGCTGGTGAAGCTTCTTCTTTATCTAATAATTCTGGGACTAGTGTTCCAATACTCTCACATTTTAGTTAGGGAAAAAGGGAAAAAAGGAAATTATGGGGTTTTAGAAAAGNTTCTTTATCTAATAATTCTGGGACTAGTGTTCCAATACTCTCACATTTTAGTTTGGATGGGTCAGATACTTGAAAAATACCTAATTCAAGCTCAAGTTCGACGTTTAGACCATCTTTGCTTTCTTCTAATGGGATTGGAGCTGGATCGCCTTCTTTTACTTGTTTCATGAAAGCTTTAACTTTGTCAAGTACTGAAGATTGTTCCATATTTTTACTATAAAAATTGTGAGTTTTAGGCTTTGATGGTGACTTTAGATGAGTTTTTGATGACTTTATGGATATAAATGATGAGTTTTAGTAAGCCTGCTACTTTATTTTGATTTTTGTGGAATGTAGGTTTTTATGAATTCCTCACATAAAAACTTTTACCTTATTATATCAATCATAATTTGCTTTAACATTTATTTTTAAGTTTCAATTATTAGCTAAAATAAATTCTTTGCGCACTATGCTTCACAACATTTCTTTCAGAAATAGGTTCATAAAGACTACTCCAAAAGAATTTTTCTGGTAAAGATGTTTTTTTAGAGCGTTCTGAGAACTGGATCAAAGGACTTCTAATTTTTTTTAATGATGCAGTTTTGTAATTGATTTTCATTGGATTATCAAAATATTCACGACAATTTTTATATATATGCAGATTATCTTTGCTTACTTTAACATGGAAATTATCATCCCATGACTCTTCTTTTTGTCTTATTTGGTGGACGGATTTTCCTAGTGGAAGCCGATTAGAAAATTTATCTAATGAAGATCTTAGGTTGGGATAAGAGTTTGGGGGTTTGTTACCTATTAGAATACGGTCTTGCTTTTTTCTTGGAGCTTTGTCGAAGTAAACTCTATAAAATTCATGTAGCTTTGGGTTGCTGTTACTACTAGCCATAGTAAATCTCTCATCAAACATTTATTATATTTATACATTTGTACGACATGCTTATATCTCAAATATTAACTACTTTTCATATGCATTTTTAAGCTTAGTACTGATTAAATACAAAAACTATTACTTTATCTATATTTGTATAAAAAAAATTAGCTGCTATTAGATAAACTAACAAAGCATTTTGGGGAATTTTCAATATTCTAATAAAAGAACTAAGAAAATCTTAACCATCAATCTCTTGTTTAAGTATTCAAAACTATACCTATATCTAAGAAAACATAGCTTCAAATCATTTACAAACTAATCATTGCCAACAACAAAAACTTTAACCCAAAAACTTGTATTATAAAAAGATCATCAACCCAATTCAAAAACTTCATAATTCTCAAATCATAAACCTCTCAACAAATTCGACCTTTACCTCTATTTAAAGTATTAAAAACATAAAAAACCTTTTCCTTACAATAAAAAATTTACCTTAAATTTTTCTCTTCAAAAAAATTATCCAGCACAATTACTTATAATAATCATCATTCAAATTATTTCATATAAAATCCTATTTACTATTTTTCAATACAACTTATATTTAATATGATATTTTATAAAAACTAAACTCAAAACTTCATCTAACACCCTAACACCCAAATAATTTCCAATAATTCCAAATACTTTCTTTTAATCAAAACATACTTACCAAGCTAACTGTAAATATAATAAAAATGATTGACAGACCCAAATATAAACCTTCTCCTGCNACCAAGCTAACTGTAAATATAATAAAAATGATTGACAGACCCAAATATAAACCTTCTCCTGCCCAGCACACTTCCCTTAGAAGTGAATCCTCTTTATCTTCTTTTAGGATCATGCAGGACTCTGATGCTGAACAATTTTACAGTCCTACAGAAATTGATGAAGGGCATGGTCTAGCTCAAGAATACAGAACCGCTAAACATCGATACCCATTATTGCACAAAGCAACAGAGCGTGGTTATATCCGAAGCTACAAGTCACCAACTGATGATAATCCAACTTTAGCTTCAAATGATTTTTGTGATTCTTGTATAAAATACATGCGTAAAAACGAAGATCTACGCAAACAAAACCGGTTTATTTCAGAAAAATGCATCGCAACAGAACGCCATTTAAAACAATACGACAATCTCTTACAAATCAAAGATAGTAGATTAGAACAACAAGAGTTAGCATTAAAAAAAGACATTGAAGCGTTTGAAATAGAAAAAGAAAATTTTTATATTGAAAAAAAACGTTTTGAAGAAGAACGTGAAGATTTTTATCGGAACAATGGGGATTTTTCAATGCAAACCGAAAGATTTGATGAGAAATTCGAAGAACTTGAGGAGAAAAAACTAGAACTCACTGATATTCTTAAAGAGATAGAGCGGAAAAATTATGAATTAAAAAGAAGAGAAGATAATCAAGCTTTGATTGAACAGGAGTATAAAGAGAAGTTTCTAATAAGCAGGGAGCATGATATACAAAGGCTTATGGATGAAGTACAAAGATATAGAAATGAAGCTACAACACCAGTTTTCGAAAAAAATTCTGATGATATTGCTTATAGAAAACAGAAACTTAAAGAGAAAAAACAAGAAATAAATTTGTTAGCTTTACAATTAAAGGATATGAGGATAAAAATAGAAGAGGAACAGAAAGTGAACTATAAAAATTTTGAGCAGAGGATGAGAGCTTTGGAAGAAAGTGAAAGGAAATTAGCTTTGGAAAAAGAAAATTTGGAATTTACACAGGAAAGAGTTGTGGAGGAACTGGAAAGTATTGACCAACTGAAAATAATCCTTAAAACCCAGACTGAAAACCTTGAAAAAGAACGTTCGTTGATACATGAAAACTATGAGAATAGAATACGAGAACTTGAATATAATAATAAAGAGACTAAGTCTAAAACGAAAGTTCATAGAAAAAAATCTTCACTTGATGATATTCATTGTTATACTGAACCTGGGGAGTTAACATTTAGGAAGAATTCACTTGATGCTGAGAATCTGATTAAAGAATATGAAAATCAATATAAAAACTGTGAAAGTAAGCTTAAAGACACTGAAGAAAAATACTATGAAGCTGAGTCTAGATGTAGGGAACAAGAAGAAAAAATCAGGGACTTTGAAGAGAAAATAACTGAGTATGAAGGGAAAATTAGAGAAGGCGATTATAAAAACAAAGAATTTGAAGGGAAATGGAAAAAGTACCAGCTTGAAATTGATTTTTATAAAAACCAATTAAGTGTTATTGAGACTAAAAGGGAAGAACAACTTAAGCTTTCTACACAGCTTAGTGAAAAAATTAACAAGGTTAAAGGAAAGAAAAAAACCCTTAAAAATCGAGTTTTAGAATTGGAAAAGTCCTTAAAAAGCCCTAGAGAAGGAATGTCGAGTAGGTCGTATCGTGAGGAACATTGTGGAAAATGTCAAGAATTAGATAAGAAAAATGCGGATTTGTTGTGTAGAATTTCAGATTTGAATGAAAAAATTGTGATACTTGAGCAGAGAAATGAGGAAAATGAAAGCAAAAATGCGGAGTTGGTTTATGAGGTTGAGAAAATGAGGGCTAAATCTATGGTTATGGAAGAGAAAATTTTTACTTTAGAAAACTGTTCTAGTGAAGTTTCTCCTGATGTTTTTACGATGAAGATCAAATCGATTTCGGAGGAATTAGAAGGGAAGTTGGTTCAAGTTAAGATTAAAGAGAGTGAGTTGATTAGTATGGAAAAGCATTTACTTCAGGAAAAAGAATCTATTGAGTCTGCAGCACAGTTTGTTAAAAGTATCAACGAAGATCTAAACATTCAAAAACAGATACTGAAAGAAGAAAAAGAAACCTTTGAAAAACAAAAAATGCGACTTTTCGAGATTGATAAGAAACAGCAGGAAAGGACGAAATTGCTTATAAGCAAACAAGACGAGTTGACTAATTTCCGTGACAAGCTATTAGAAAGAGAAAAATCTTTTATGCATAAGGGCAGGAAGCTTACCATGCCTGATTTGTCAGGACTTGATTTATCATTTTTAGACTCATAATGTTTTTATCCTAATTACAGACTTCAAATATTTAATTTTCTCATATAAAACTTATACTTAAAAATTCACATAATCAAAAACAAGTAAAAAAGCTCATTTCCTTTAGTCACACAAGCCTAAAACATAAGAAATTTAGCATATTTTTCTTGTAACCATTGAATCTTCACTTTTATTTTTTTAAATATATATAAACTCCCCAACAGTTTTTCATGTATTTAAATCCTCCTCATATATCATAAACTCACCTTTTGATATAAATAAAGTAATTATAAGCTTATAATAAATGAGCCAAAAAAACATTTCCGGCTAGTCTAAAATCATCATCCCAAGTTAAAGATAATAAAGTGGTTAGGAAAATTAATGCACCCATCATCAGAACTAAAGGAATCAACTATGAAATGTTTACCTCCATCAGAAGAAAGTCAAATATCCTATTTAAAAGATTTGCCAGGACTAGAAAAGCCAAATGATATTCATTCTGATGTATCATCTAAAGGTCTTGATTCTGCGAATTCTCTGATATTTGAGGAAAGTGGAGGAGAAATGGGAGAAGGCAAAGGATTACATTATGGAAGCTTTCAAGAGTCTTTTCATGAAGAAATGTGTATTGAAGACTCACTTTATAAAAATTACCTCTTCTATGACTAGTAAATGTTTGCTTTTTTTTTATTTGACTTTGTGTATTAATGTCAAGCTAAAATTGTATAGTTTTGTTAAAGATAAAAGAATGATAGTTTATATTGGATGTGATTTATTATATGTTTAGTTTTTTATAGGTTACATAATATATTGTTATGATACATATTTTTATAAGTATGAAGATTTTATATTAAGATGATGGTGTTAATATTTTTTTTTATATGGGAATATTTGAGCTTTAAGGTATTGTTAATATTGAATTATGGGATATTTGAGATGATAAAATTTGGAAAAAAGAAAAATATTAGGATTGATGTAAGAATTTTTTTGGGTGAAAAATTATGGGTAGAGTTTAGGATTAGATAAAAAAAAAACTGAGAATAGAAGGTAAAATGAGGTTCGTGTAATAAGAGATTTAAAATATTGTAGTTAAAATGGGTTTAGGAATAGTTTTTAATAAATTTAGTTTGATTAATGCACTTTTTGGGTTATAAGAAAATATTTTGGATAATAAGTAGGATATTTAGTTATGGAAATTTTATTTAAGAAGGTAGATATGATTTTAGAATTTATGGTAGAAGATTTAATTTTTGATTTTAGGTTTTAGATTAAGTTTATTGAAGATTTTATTATTAAATTTTAGTGTTTAATATGAAATAATAAAGATTCTGAAATGGTTCTTTGGCGTAAAAATCATAATTGATATCTGAAGTTAAAACTGTAGTAATTTTATTTATACATTAAAAAATTTATCTCTACCATTATACTATCATTTCATACTCTTGTGAAAATAAGAAACATGGATTTAAAGGCTTTAAAATTGCTATATTAAAATTCTTTTGCTATTAATAAACATTGAAGCTTAATTTGTACATAAAATTCTTCTTCCCTTGCATATCCATAACATCTATTGCCCTAACTTTAATTCCTAGATCATTTGTGAATAAATAATAGGTTTGAGTTTTTTTATTATACATATAATTTTCCTTATTATTAGATCAATCAAACAATTTGAAGTTTTTGCCATTTATTATTATTTTTTCTTAGGTATAATATTCTTTTAAAGATTTTCACTATAGCTTGCCGTACTTGCATGGAAAACTTCTTGCTTGGGAAGCTCGTACTCACTATAGCCTCGTTCACGTCCACGCTTTTTATGCTGTTTAACATTGGATTGAATATCCGGAAGGTTAACATTAAGAAGTGCCGGCAAATACATTTCAGTGTTTTTCGGTTTGTTTGGTATAACAGGGGGTTTTTTCTGGGATTTCGAAATATTAGGTATCCTTTTCTGAATCTCAAGTTCAGGTATATCTGATTTAAGTTTAATATCCAACGCAAAAGGGTTGAAGCGGCTCTGTAAAGGAAAATGGAAATTTTGTGGAGAAACAGTTTCCTGAATCTTAAACGTTATCATCGGCGACTTTATCGGTCTTCTCCTACTCCATTCACCATCAGCAATCTGAGGTTTTCTAATACTCAAAGGTTTAACACTAGAATTCAGTGTCCTACTTGGCATAGGTTCTTCTTTTAAAATAACAGGAATCGGCTTTGAATTAGATTTTTTCTTATAAACCCCATTAGGAATTTCAGTATCACTAGGCTCAGATTCACTTCCACTACTTTCAGGATCAGCTCCAACATCAACAACATCAACTTCATCACAAACTTTTTCTTTTATAATAATTGTCACTTCTTCATTCAAAATATCTTCTTCAATTTCTTCTTTTTTTTCAAGTAACTTTTCTTCTTTTAACAATTCTTCCTTTAAAAAATTATTTGTTTGCTTGATTTTCTTTGTGTAGATTTTATGGGATGTGAAAAAATTACAACATTTCGATAAATCCATTCCTAAAGTTTCAAGGTCTTCAGTTGTAAAGTGCATATCTCCATTACGATTTGTCTTAAAAGACTCAGAAGATGAAGGGCCAAAAAATGATGCTTCCATTGTGTATGAGTGAGTGATTTCAAATTCTTGATAAATTACAATTCTTGCAGTTGATTCTTTGCTTTTTTCAATACGGAAATGTGAGTCTTGGAAAGAAAAAAAACTGTTTTTACGAGAAAGGTGATAAGGGATAACACGGGATATGAGGTTTCTTTCTTTATCTAGGGTTTCTTGAGAGTTTAATGAACACCCATACATGAAAACATTTTTTTTCTTTGTGTGTCCATGAAGGTCACATACAAGCATGATTTCATGTTGATTTTTCAGTTCTTCTATCATTTTTTTAGCATAAAATATTGTAGGATGCAAGTATTTATTAGGTTTTTGCCATCTACGGTTAAGATCTACACCCAAAAGTGAGGCTCTATAATTCCCATATCGTACTCCATCAGGATTCAGCATCGGGATAACACAAAACACATAATTTTTCCTTAACTGCCTTGCTGGACTTGATAACAAATAATCAATAGCCCCTTTCATCATATAACTCGACACAGTTTCCCCACTATGAACCCTCGCCATAAAAACAACAGCTTTCCTTTCTTTTTTCAATAATTTTTTATTTTTTTTAATCTTTTTTTTTTCAATATTATAATCCATAATCCCTTCTGTTATAATAAGCTTATAACAAATATTACCAGCAATTGTTTTACATAAAGGTATAACTTCAGCTATATCCGAATAATTATCTTTAATATTATCCAAATATTGTGTTAAATCAGTATATGTATAAGGAACAGAATAAGCGAAAAAAACTTCATCATTTTCGAATTTGAAAGAATAATTAAATGATAATGTGTAATATTTTTGTCTCCCTACAAAATTTGCTGTACTTGTTGGGGAATTTTCAGTATAAGTTATATTTGTCCCTTCTCTATGCCATCTGGTTCCAAACTCTTTAAAGCTTTTTACAGAATAAACTGAAGGTTGCATTCCTGAGATATAAAGCATATCTTTTTTTCTCATATTGACTATTTTAAATGTTATTGAAGTTTTTCGTGGGTTTATAACTGAAAAATAATACCAATGATTTTGATTGTAAGTGCCAATATCGTTATGAATGTAAATGTTATAATCATAATCAGAAAGTTTTATTGACTTGTATAAATTACCTGATTCGAATTTGCTGTTAAATCTTAAAGTTATAGAATCATTTGGTATTTCAAGAATGTATTCATATGGAAAGTTAGACATTGGTAAGTATTCTTTCATGTTTTTAAAATAATAAGCTTCTGCTTATCGCTTACCCTTTTCGTCTGCTGTTTCAAGATCTTTTTTTACTTGTGATTTAAGCATTTTTGGTAATTCTGGGTTTGCTTTGGGAAGTGATTCTGTTTGATTGCCACAAACTATACAGGCTTTTGAATCGTAAACTAACATCCCTCCGTGCTCGAATTTGTAGTGATGCATACGAGTTGTGTATGAATTTTGAAGGCGGAAGGTATCTTCGAGCTCTTGATAATCCTCTTTAAATCTGAACATAATTATTCGATTGCTTTTTACATTATGAGATTGGAAAATGCTTGAAAAGAAATTTTAAGTAAAATATATGGGAAGATTTGATGGATTATTATGATAGAAAGGGTGTTTTTATAATGTTTTTATTGGGAAAGTGAATAGAAGAAATAATTTATTTGTTTGGAATTTTGATAATTTTTTTTACTTGTTTGTGGATGNTTGATGGATTATTATGATAGAAAGGGTGTTTTTATAATGTTTTTATTGGGAAAGTGAATAGAAGTAATAATTTATTTGTTTGGAATTTTGATAATTTTTTTTACTTGTTTGTGGATAAATTTTTATTATGTAAGTATTTAAGGTAAATTTTTTGGAGAGTATTGAATTTACTAATATAAAGGATTTTTTGAATGAGGCGAATTTTTTTTGATAGCACTAAAGGTTTTTTATTTTTACAGTAGAATTTTTAAAGAAGATTAATTTAGATAGGTGATTTGCTTTGGGATTTATGTCATGAGATTATATTATATACTTAATGCAAGTAGATATTCTAAGAGCAATTTTTTCAAAAGACCTCGACCTAGTCCGAAAGCTCTTTGAAAACAAATCGCCTAACATCCCATTAACAACATATTCACAAACCGCCCTACACTTTGCAGTGATAAAAAATAACAAAGATTTAGCTTTGCTTCTAATTAATGAACTAAATGCAGAAACAAATCCATATGATATAAATGGTTGGACACCTCTAGGATTAATAGGAATTGAAGGTAATGATGATAAATATGAAATCGCTCAGTTTCTAATATCCGCAGGTGCAGATGTTGATTTTTCAAATAGGAACTCAAATTACTGTTCCCCATTTGATTTTGCAAAAGACAATCGAGACAATTGTCCTGAAATTTTTAAATTATTTTCAAAGTTTACTAAAAGAGCCAGTTGGAAGAAAAAGAAAGCTTTAATTTTCCTTTGGGAATTAGAAAGACTAAGACTAGTTTAGTTGCATAATAAATTTATAATGATTTTTCTTTAATAAATTGAGTAACTACAGAAGTTAATTGCTCATCTTTACACTCTTCACATTTGCTTAGAAGTTTCATAATGTCAAATTTTGGATACGCATTTTTTGTTAGAAGTATAAGCGTCTCGTAGATAAAATTTTTGTCAAGGGAAAGGTCAATAAGTTTTTCATAAGCTCTAAGTCTAAAAAGCATATCAACTGAAAGTTGTAAGGAATTATAATGGATTGGTATTAAAGAGATTAAATAATCCACAATTTCATAACTATCAGAAACCGCACTATAAACAATCAAATTTTGGAATTTATTAAACAACCCTGCTTTGACTAGGATTTTGGCTAATAAAACATAATGCGAGCTTTGTACTTCAATATCAAAATGCGTTAAAGATCTTATATACTCTTGTAAAACCGCAGCTAAATAATCTAATTTAACATGATTTTCCTCAAACAAAAATTTAAACAGCACATTAAACACATCAGTTTGCAATAAAATCACAGTTCCTTCTTCAACTTTTAATTCCGATTCTAGATTCAAACTGATTCTCCTTGAATACATATCATTTTTCGAAAATGATTGTTTTGGAGTTGTGATATTTTTTTTTTCAACCAATGATTTCTTATAATTCTCACTAGTCTTCATAAAAAATGCCGAGATTTCTTTTAAATGGGTATAATTATAAATGCATTTCTTCAAATAATCATAAGCCTGAGTTTTAAACCCTGTTCTTCTAAAAAGAAAAAAAGCGCATTCAACAAGATCAGGATGTTTATCAACTACAGCTAAAGGTGAGAATTGTAATTTATAACATCTTCCATTTTTTGTGTCTATACATATATCATTATCTGTATACAAAAGTAAAGGGTTTAATTGCATTTTACACTCAATAGCCTCACCATTTAATGTCTCACTTCCAACATACCCTGACAAATCTTGAATAGTTTTCCCATCATATAAAAATGTAGCCTGAGCCACAATTTTTGGTTTTTCAATAAACACTTTGATTTTAATATTTACTGAAGGAAGGACATCTTTCATATTGTTCCAAAATAAACAGAAATACTTATCGATATATTTATCACTTTTTATATCAATAACATATGTTTCTTGTGCGGTATAATTTTGCATAAGAATTAAATTATCAACACTTCTAATCCCATATTGCCCATGTCGTAGCTGAAAAGTTCTAAATTCTTCAATTTTATCAGGTTTCAATAAAAATACCTTTAAAATCCCATTTAAGCATTGCATATGAAAAAGGTAACTATTTCCATAAAGAATTTCAATAACAATTATATGTGGTGAATTGTGTTCTAAAGTTTCCATAACTTGTCTAAGACTTGAAACATTTGTTGGGGAAAAAGTCCATTTATCTGTAACACAAGGGGTTAGGTCAAGTGTGAATTTTGGTCCATGAAACATTTTAGAACCTTTGTTTTGATTGATGAAAAAAGTGCAGAATTGACCTAGTTTTGGAGGGGAAAGAGAGACTAGTAAAATTCCTTCAGTTGGGGAAAACCAGTAATGGCCTATAGAAATTGGGTAGATTTTGACACTTGAGAACTTTAAAATTGGAGTCAACAACTTGAAAAACTCAACTCCGTTTGTGTCGATTACTACCAGATCGCTGTATGATGACTCTGAGATCCAATGATAACCTAAAATACGTCTGTTTTTTCCTTGTAATACTATGTGCTGGTAACTTTCTAGTATCAAAATTTCCTATGTTAAAATTACAAGATTTTCTTCATTGCGTTGGAATGCGAGAATGTTGTCTTGGGCAGAAAAACTCGCTGATTTAAACATTGCGCTGAATATTTAGTACCTAAAATCATGCAGATCGATATACGGGTAAGAATGAAAATCGTCAACTCCTTTTGAGTATATGTAATTGAACTTCTTAAAAACAAGCTTTCTTTGTGTACTGTTATAAAATAATTCAACTTGTTGACTGTGCTGCCACTTTTCCACAATGCCCAATTCCATATTCGCCTAATTATATTCCTAACATATTAATTTGCTTATCTATAAAGATTAATATATAAAAATCAGGAATCTTAATTTACACTATTTGGTAAGACTATTATTAAAAACTTATTTAATTTCTTAAAACCCAGCTTGATAGTAATAAATGATGTGATTTATACTTAGTTGGTGTATTTTTTTCTAAAATTTTAAGTTTATTATCATTTGGTGATTTATACTTAGTTGGTGTATTTTTTTCTAAAATTTTAAGTTTATTATCGTTTGATATTTTATATAAGTCATAAAAAGAAATAAATTTATGATTCATTTTAATATAATTTAGTCTTATAGGATTTTAATCATTTATTATAGTTTTTTTTTTTAACTATCAGTAAAAGAGATGATTAAGACTAAACTAATTTATAAAGCCCACAGTTATTTATCATATTGATTTTAATATACTAGTTTTATGTTATCTTAACATCATTCAGAGTATTAAAAGTTGGCATTTATTCATATTTATCACTAGCCCAATAATAAAATCTTTTGCATTTATTATAAAACTAATAATTAAATACATTTGAAAACTCTAAGCTATTCAATTATCAATCTCAATATATATAAATATATTAGAGTTTAAGATAAAGATCAAATATATAACTCTTGCTTTTTTTAAAATCAAATTCTATTCATCTTTACTACTCAAATTTAAAAACTGAAAATTTCTATTACAAGGTTTAAAAGCAATTAAGCTTATACAAACTAAGTAAAAATAAAGCAACTAAAAAAATAAGTTTCTATCCAAGGTAAAAATACAGCATCTTTAAAAGATTTCAAAATAATCTCAACTCAAATATAATGGCTACTGATCCACATCTAGATAATCCCTCACAGAATAATAATTTTACAAATCTTTTATTAAAACAACAAACAAAATCTATAAAAAATCATTAAACCACCTACAACACAAACTAAAAATTAAAAATTCCAATTCCAAAACCTAAAATAATTTCAATAATAATTATATGAGCAGATTTGATTCTTATCTATTCAGACAAGTTCCTGATCCTCACTATTTCGCAATGAAAAGAATAATCATAACTGGAGCTTCAGGTGGTATAGGTCGAGCATGTTGTACCTGGCTTTTAAATCAAGGATCAAGAATTGCAATGATTGGACGTGAAATAAAAGATCTTGAAATAATAGGTCGAGACTTTCCAGCTCAAGCAATATGTATACAATGTGATTTGACTAAAGAAAACGAACATAAAGATGCAGTAATTTGTGCTCTTGAAAATCTTGGAGGACTTGACATATTAATCAATGCAGCAGGAGTCATGTATGAAAATGATCTTGAAAGTACATCACCAAGAGAGCATGATTATCTAATGAACATAAATCTAAGAGCTGTATTTAGTTTATCAAAACTATGTCATTCATCATTACTAAGAAGTCAAGGAACTATTATTAACTTAAGTAGCGTATGGGGTCATAGACCTCAACAAGGAATGATATCTTATTGTATGAGTAAAGCAGGACTTGAAATGCTAACAAAGTCTTTGGCTATTGAAATGGCTCCAATAAGAGTAAATGCTGTAGCACCAGGAATGGTAAATACTAAGTTCTTAAATTTTAACATGCGTACAGAAGAGGTACCTCAAATAAAAGCAACATATAGAAGCAAAAATCCTTTACATAGAATAGCCCGAGTTGATGAAATTGTTCGGGCTATAGTGTTTTTAGCATCAAAAAAGTCAGTAAAAATCACTGGGGAAATTTTGGTTGTTGATGGAGGAAACCAATTAACTTCAAGTTTATTTACTCATTGGCTTGGGGCTGAAAAAATGAATGCAAAGTTTCTACCAAATGGTGCGAATACTATAAAACAGATCTCGGCTTGGTTTGAAAAAAATATTGAGAGGTTTAAAAAACCTACAAAAAATGAAATTTGGGTTAAAGGAGTTGCTGGGAAATCGAATTGGTTTACTAATTTAGCTGATGCGCATTATAAAATTGGCGATTTTTATAACAAAATTGATGGAGAAGATCATGTTCTTGGAGCTTTGGTACAGTTGAAAGATGATGGTGGCCAGATTTTTACTGCTGAACATCCGAAACCTGCTAGGTATATGGAAGATGGAGAGAATACAAAAAATACATTGAGACCAACGACGACAAGTCGAAGTGTTGACTTTTTTAAATAGTTTTTAGTGGTAGCCTAGCTATTAATTGAATATTCATATGTTGATTCCTAAAATTATGGATTTTTTTTTAGGTTAGATATTTTAGAGCTGAAGGGNTGTTGATTCCTAAAATTATGGATTTTTTTTTAGGTTAGATATTTTAGAGCTGAAGGGTTTTATGAAGATGAATATTATTTGATTATATCATCTTATTAATTAGAATTTTGTTGTGATAATAAGGTTGTATGAATATGGTTAGATTTTTTATATGGTTATGAAAAATAATCGAAAAGCATGACTATTATATTCGATTTTTAAAACTTGAGATATATACATAAAAATAAAATATAGCATTTATATATATTCATCTTTAATGTGGGAGTATAACTTTTTTATAATGAATGAATTATCATGTATATACTAGATCATTTCAATTTCAATAGTTGTATAATAATTTAAGAAGAAAGCGTTTCTATTCATTTTGAAACATATAAAATGGTCCTTTCAAATCCTGAAAATTAGCCGAGTTTTCCCTATGTCCCTGACCTTTTCTATCTTCCATATTGCTATCATCACTTTCAATCATCCCATTAGGCAATTTTACTTGAAAAGTAGCTTGTGGTGCTTTCAAAGACCGATCATGAGTATTATTAGTCAATGAACTAGCATCCATCGGGTCACAATTAATAAGTTGTCGACCTGGAGGTGGAGGTGAAGGTAAAGCAGTTCTCCATAGTTCTTTAGCTGGTTTTTTAGGTGATACTAGTTCACTTTCTCGAATATTTCTTGCGGCTAATCCTTTTTTAGCAGTGACTCCATTTATTTCAGTTGTTTTTAACTCTTCATTTGGTTCTATTATGCTGTTGTTTTCACTTGCTATTATATCTTCTGAAGTTACTGATTCTTCTTTAATTTTTATTTGAAGTGTGTCACCTGGACTTATTCCTAATTGTTGAAGTGTGGCAGTTGCATCAAGTACTTCTAGGTCGTCTCTGAATAAACTAAATTTGTTTATTTCTAAAGAAGGACATTCAGTTATGATCTGCTCTTTAAGATCTTGTAGGGGAATGGCTGGACGGTATCGGAGACTTAGGTTTATGTTTAAGGATTCACAGATGATACTTAAGGTTTTCTTGCGCTGGGAACGATCTTCAGTTGAGATTGTCCCAGATTCTACAGTAGCCTTTCTAGGCTCTTTTTCTTTTTTAGCGACTTTACAACAGTTTCCCATTTATAAATAATTCTTATCTTTAAAACAAATAATTAAATTTAAAATTTTTATAGTCTATCACAAGAAAACCTCAAGTAAAAAATTTTTATGACTTGTAAATATTCCTGTAGTTAAGAAAATCCTTTAATACTTTTTATAAGCACTAAATGAATATCAAACAATTTATTTAAGGATTTTGGCAAGGATAAAGTGATTTAAATAAGACCGCCTTTTATGCTAAGAACTAGCCATCATTCTTATATATAAATTTTAGATGCCCTAATAGCTCTAATCTATTTTAAGTTAATAAGACAGCTATATATTTACAATAATGGATGAATAATGTAATAGTTATTTAGTAACAAAAAAATACATTCTTTTATGTGTGTCCTTACCGCATATTCATTAGAAAAATTATGGAACAACATATTTTATTCAATATTCCACTTTAATAATATGGAAGTTATGATTTTTTATAGTGGGATTTGATATTTATACTTAAGTTTGCTATCTAATTAAAACTTATATTTAAAAATCTTGAATAGGAATTGATTCTAATATTAATAGATAATAAAAGGATCAAACTTTTAACTTTGCCGTTAAACTTCTTAATATTTTATTGCTTGGATACTTATGGTTTGTAAAAATTATTGTCACCGCCGCAATTACAATGATTAGTCTGAGTCCAGCAAACATCAACCCTTAAAGACCAAATCCGACTATAAGAAATCCATAATTTTTTTTTAATATTGAATAAATTAATAATTTTTCAGTAACTAGATGAGAATACATTAAGAAGTATATTTCGTATATTAGAGAATTTCATTTGTGATAATCAAATTACAAAATAATTTTTCGACTAAAAAACTTTCAATTTTTTAATCTGTTTTGAAAATATTTTTGTGTCAATTTTTGATTCATAAGATTATGTTATACATTAGAAATATATGATATAGACTTTTGCAAATTTTAAAAGTTTAACTTAGATTATATATTATGAAAATATAAACTTAAAAATTATGATATGGAATATTAAAGAGTGATAACTAAATTTACTGTAATAAAATTGTGTTTCAATCAATAATAATATGGGCTGTGGGGCAAGTAAAAAAGCAACTCAAGATGTTCACTTGACCCAAGTAACAACCAATTAGGAAAAATACAAATTTCAGTTAAAAATCATCAAACCAGACAAAACTGTGGTAGAATTTAAACATGAGACTGATTACGAAGAACTTCCTCTAACAGTAATCATGAATTTCTTACTTTTCAACCACATTCACGGACCTATTTTTAACGCGAATTTCATATCAAAATACAACCAAGACCTTAAAAGATTCCAATATTTCATTCAACAATTAGTAGGCATTCCTATGGAAAATGAAGATCATCCTTATCAAGGTAAGCAATGGGTATGTTACATAAACGATTCTCGTATCGAATGGGACCAAATCTGCGAACAAGAATCTTGTGTGAAATCAACAGATAACGTGAAATTCTGTTTCGAATCTTCAAACTAAACATCAATAACTCTTTCAATATTCTAACTAAAATTTATAACTAAATAATCCGTAACTTAATCTTTTATTTCTTTAGCACCTCTAATTCTACCAGTTCTTCTAGCAGCAACAAGACCTGCTTTCTGTCCTGGAGGAGCATCTCTTCTAACAGTGCTTGGATGCCCAATATGTTGATGATTACCACCACCATGAGGATGTTCTACAGGGTTCATAGCAACACCTCTAACCTTAGGCCAACAGTTTCTCTTAACTCTATATTTATGATATGATCTTCCAGCTTTTAGTAAAGGTTTATCATTTCTCCCACCACCAGCAACAATTCCAACCATAGCTCTACATGATGAGTCAATAGCTTTTCTTGAACCACTAGGCAATTTAACACGAGTTTGTAAGCCATCATCAGAGTGTCCAATAACAGTTGCAGTTGTCCCTGAAGCTCTTCCAAGTGCACCTCCATCTCCTGCTCTTTCTTCTACATTACACACTTCTGTGCCTTCAGGAAGGTTGCCGACTGGTAAAACATTTCCGACCACTAGTTGAGCTTTTTTGCCACAATAGACGAATTGTCCAGAGTACATTCCTTCTGTTGCGATAAAAGTCTCAATATGTTGTCTATATCTATATGGGTCTCTAAATAACACCTTAGCTAAAGGTGCACCACGCCCTGGATCATGAATGATTTCTTTAACTACTCCTTTGATGTAACCATTACGTTCAGCGTAGTCTAACACTCGAAACCCAGCAGCACCCTTTCTATGAGTCACGTGGGCTCTGAAAACGCTTCCTCGTCCTTTTCTTTGAGCTCTAATCCTACGCCCCATTTTATTATAAATACATTTTACGGAAGATATTAGATATTTTTTTGATTTTTGGTTTTATATGATGAAAATTTTATATTGGGAAGATTTAGGTTGAGAAATTGTTGGGATTTAGAAATGGAAATATGATATGTGTCATAAGATGCTTTTTATATGAATTTTATGATGAAATTAAGTGGAATTTTTACTGGAAGGTTTTTGAAATATGTGAGCGAATTGTTTTAAATATTATTGGGTTTGTTATAATGTTTAAGATAAGAGATTTGTAAAGTGACTGATTAAAAACCAAGAATAAAATGACAACCTAATTTATTAATCGCACAATTCCTTCAGGACTCGCATATGCTTTAAAAGAACTTGAAGAAGTTATAATTAAGTGTGTAGAACTTTCTATTCCTATGCGTTTTGCATTTTCAGCTTCAATCATCAGATTCAACATATCAAATCTATGCTCTTTCGGTTTAGGGTTAACAAAATTAGCACTTTTTTGTTTGTGTTTTTTCCCATTACTTTGTTCTAGCTTCCTAATTCCAGCCCTGAGCCATTTGAAAAAATGATACTGAGGGATTTTCTTTTTTATATCCAGAACTTCTTCTTTCATAGTTACTTTTAAGCATCTCCATATTTTTTTCAATACATCCACTTGAACAGGTTGAAAATCAATATTTCCCAAAGTTTTTTTATTATTCCCAGTGTGATTTTCTGCATTTTCCACAGGTTTGCTTTTGAATTCTTTAGCGATTTTTTCCCAATCTCCTACATGTTTAGCCATCCCTCTTATCAAAACTAGCTTTTCTTGTGTACTCAAGTTCCCACTAGGAGGAGGATCTATTTCTAGTATTTTCATAGCAATTTTTTTATCTGCGAATATGTTTTTCGGTTCATCATTAGGTTTATTTTTATATAAAACCGCTTGTTTTTGGATATTTNGTCTATTTCTAGTATTTTCATAGTAATTTTTTTATCTGTGAATATGTTTTTCGGTTCATCATTAGGTTTATTTTTATATAAAACCGCTTGTTTTTGGATATTTTTTCTTTCAATAACACTTTTTGGCATTTGAAGATTACCCAGAAACCCAANTTTTCTTTCAATAACACTTTTTGGCATTTGAAGATTACCCAGAAACCCAAGCATGTCTTGTACTTCACTATTAACTGGTATTGATTTGTTATAAATTTCAAACCTTTTACCCATTATTAAGTCTTGCTCAGGGTCTTCTTTGTTCATTATCAAGTCAAAGCGTTTCTTGCACTCAGCAAATTCTGAATAAGACTTACTTTTCTTCTGCTTATGCGGCTCTTGAATATACTCACGATATAAGTCCTGATTCCCTTGGTTGTGATTAATTTCTGGGAACTTTTCTTTGATATTCGGTGCTGTGAAGTCAAATGGGTCTACTGTGAATGGGTCGATTGTGTGGATGATTTGGTCTATAAATGCATCAAGTTTCTTTATTTTTTCTAGTTCCTCTGATGTGACTGGCTTTTTTTTGCTATCATCTTCTTTGATGTTTGAACGAGATCTCTATATAAAAGTTACTTTTCTTGGAAGTCTTGGATCTGAGAGCTTTTCTTTCATTGTAAATATGGATAACTATTATCATAGCTTACAAAGATAAACTTGAAGCCGCCCAACTGAGAAAAATACAGTTCAAGAGCCCTCATATTTGAAAACTTTAAAGAAAATATTACATTCATCAAAAATATGAAGGAATTATCTAGCTTAGAGAGTGTTGGATACAAAGCTTAGTAAAATAGTTATTTGAAGATGTGATAATGAAAAAAAAATAGAAAAATGCTTGGATTTTGTATGATTATAATAATCGGTATTGTTTTGATAAAGGTTATGTTTATATTTTTTTTTTCAAAGTTTGATTGAAGGAAGTGTAGAGAAAAGTTAGTGAAAATCTGATTATGTAAAGAGATTTGAAGGAAAAACTGTTTGAATTTATGTAATAATAAAAGATATTGAAGATTTTTTATGAAACAGAATATAGTAGGTTTATTGCTAAGATATATAAATTATAGTGAAGCAGAAGTAGATTGTAATATAGGTTTAAAGATTAGTTTTAGAGAAGGTTATTGGATTCTTTGAGATTAAAGTGTTATTTAAGTTTGAGGAGAAATTAAATTAAGATTATAAAGAAAAACTATGAATTTAGCGTAATAAAAATTGATAATCTTTTCAAGTCTGTTAATAGTTTAAAATATCCATATAGTAGTGGGCAATTTTAGTCTTAGTTTTTATGGGGACTTTATCTGGTTTGTACAAAATTAGTGATTATTTTCTGGCAAGTAAACAATATAATCGATTTTATTTTACAAGCTAATCTGCAACTTATCTTTTATCACAATCAGAATTTTTTCCCTACTTTCTTCTAAAATCCCAAAAAAAAAGCAAATCTCATCCTAGTATCATAAAAACTCCAGCAAAAACAAGCTTTTCTAAAACCAAATAAAATTTTCCAAACCATTACCAACTTCTAAATCCACATCTTACCACATCCCATCCTCCAACTTCAATAAAATCTTCTCATTCATCCTTCCAGACTTCGAAAACAAAGTGTGATTTTTGAAATCCCATCAAAAACAATCAATATTTTCCAACACATCTCATCAATCATCAACCCTAAAAAGTATTTTTCCAAGCCAAACTCTTAAGCTTAACTTAATTTATTGTATTCAGTTCATTTTTGTCCATAAATATGCCTCATCATCGTGGTTATAGAGCCAAGACCCGAGACCTTTTCTCTAGGCCTTTTAGACGTCATGGTCAAGCCCCGTTAGGCAAATTGATGGCTAATTTTCATCGTGGAGACTTTGTGGATATCAAAGTAGACGGCTCAGTTCATAAAGGTATGCCATATAAGTTTTACCATGGTAGGACTGGAAGAGTTTTTAATGTTACACCTCATGCTATTGGTATTATTGTCAACAAACAAGTTAGAAGTAGAATTGTTAAAAAGAAAATTCATGCAAGGCCAGAACATATCCAATTAAGCAGATGTCGTGAAGAGTTTTTGAAAAGAGTTAAGGCTAATGAATTAGCGAAAAAAGAAGGGAAAACTGATAAGCTAAGGAGACAACCGAAAGGACCTATTGAAGGACACTTTGTTGATGTGAAGGCTACTAAGATTATTCAGCAAAGCCCACCTCTTTACAAACTCATTATTTAGATTCTAAAATGGTTTTTAAACCTTTAGATAGAGATTTTTTTATGTGAAATTTTGCAGAAGGTTTTTTCTGCAATGATTTTTTGTTTATCCTTTTAGGAATAATTTGTTGTAAGGGTTTTGGATGATAGATATGATGGATTGAAAGTGATGGGAGGATTTTTGTTGAGGGTTTTAGCTTTTGATTATTATGATGAGTTTATTAGAAAAGTTTTTATGCTTTATGATTTATGCGATGTTTTTTAATAAATAAACTTTAAATCTTTTAGTGTAAGAAAAATTTTTATCCAAACTTTGAAATTAGGTCAAATAAACCTTTCTTTTAAATAACGTCTATAATTTGTATATTTTAATCATAAAACTATTACTTCATAAATATTTTTCTTAAACTCATAAAACTATTACTTCATAAACGTATTGCCTTTCTTATTCTCAAAAAAACATTTCTCTTTAATACTCAATCCAAAAATCCTAATAATATTATCCATTCATTAAATGTCTGTATTTTTATTTAGATACTCATTTAAGTTCAATTTCAATCAATAAATGGTTTTAAAGTTTATAAGAAGGTATGCCTCATTTTTATGTGGAAATCTTTTATTTCTGTCTGAAAATACATAGAAGAAATAACTCTAATTTAGAATTTAGCCCAAAAATACGCATAAAATACTCTCCAGCTAAGAATAATTACAGCTTACAATGATAAGATAATAAGCTGAGAAGTTTTAAAGAAAAGGGTCAGAGAATTTTTTTGCTTTTATCAAAAAGGATATGGTTCGCCATGAGTTTTTACGAATTATATTTGATGAATCATATGGATAATCTTGAAGTAGTTAATAATTATGAAGAAACCGCTGATATTCAGTTATTAATTATTGGAAAAACCTTAATGNTTAATTATTGGAAAAACCTTAATGGATCTACAAGCTTTTAAGTAGATTATAGCCTAATTAGTCCGTAGAGGATTTAAAAATATATTATATTAGCTTTTTCTGATAGATTCTGATTTTTATATTTGTTATTTTATTGATTAGTTTATTATTTTACATCAAGAATCTACCTTAAAACAATATTAATAACACACGAAACAAAAAAATATATAAAACTATCTTTACGCTTACAAGAACTGAAATTTATTACTAACACATTATATAAAATAACTCAAGTTTAAATATAAGAGTTAAATCTCTAAATTAATCTACAAACAATTTTTTTTTTTTTCCAATTAAGTTAAAATATCATGGATGCTATAAAAGCAGAACCAAAAATGTAAAAACTAATAAAAACTAGCAAAAACTAACAAAATTAAATTCTAAATCTCAAAAGCCCACCCATTACACCTAATAAAAATCATAATTTCTATCTAAATCTATTCTTCAAACACAACTTAAATCTTAACATACCCATAATTCTATAATAATAAACTCATGGAAGATCAACAATTCAACCCAAACAACAGCGAAATTTCAGACTATTTTTTTGGAGCAGGGACTTCCTCTAAATCTGAATTCGAAGAAAGTGTTTTAAGTCTAGAAAAAGATTTGTTCAACTTGCCAGAAAAAAGGAAAAAAGTCCGACAACCAAAAGACCCAAATGGAAAATTCTATAAAACCCTTCCTGGCTTTTTAATAAACTACTTAGAAACCCAAGGTCCAACATCAGAAAAAGATATCCTCAGATTACTTGATGAAAACTTATCAAATCTTAGAAATGCATCAGGAACCTCATATAAGAATTCTTCATCAAAATGCTTACAAGGTATCTGTAGAATGCCAATTTTTTGCATTTCAAATACAGTTTGGGATTTAAACTCTGAAGAAGTGTCGAAATATCGTGAAAGTTTTATTATTAGAACGAAAAAAAAACAAAAATTACCAGAGCGTAACCCTAAAGGACTTAGAAAAACTGATCGTATTGTAAATCTTCTTAGAAATTTTAGTGGAAAATTAGCTAAAGACCCTCGTACTGAACGTTTGGTTATGAATCCTTTAAAAGAACTTATTGGAAATGAAGATTTACAAGAAGCTGAGACTAAACTTGGACAAGAAAGACTTATGGGGATACTTCAAGCATATTCAGTTGTATCGAGGCATTTTATTAAGATAATGAAAAGAGAGGAAAATAGTATACAATACAGCAATATTGAAAAAGATATTGAAGGAATTCACTCTAAACTTGCTAGAATTGAAGGAAGGCTATTGAAATATACAGGTTCAAGTGCTAATTCAGAAAGCAATAAGTAGATATATGAGCCTATCAATTTTAAATAGTTAATCAACAATCTTTTTTTGCTAATAAATCTCTTACCTAAACAAAAATTATAAAAATTTCTCACTTTGTCTATCACTATAAAACTATATAGCAAACTCTTAATAAGTTTTTACTTTTAACCTTCTCCAAAAATTGAAAAATCAGTTCGACTAATAATTATAATTAACAGTCTGAAAATGCTAAGCCAAGAAACTCAAAAAAGACTTGCGAGGCTGCTTTTCCAAATGGCTGAATGTGAAAAATCAATAGAAAGAAGTCGTCAAGATGTTTGCAGCGATCCTAATTTCGATATTTACTCAATATTCCAACATCTCGACATAAGAACTAACGGAAAACTTGATGTATCTGATTTAAAAGCCTATTTATCTCGATTAGGTATTTCAGTTCTCCGCAATAATCTCGCTTTATTAATAAGACAATATGATTCAAACAATGATGAGAAATTAAGCCTTGAAGAATTCCAATCACTTATCTTACCATCAGAAAATTTCCAATTACGTAAAGATGTATTATCAAGAAATACTCATACTATAACTCCATATATAGAAAATGCTATTGCCAGACATTTACAATTAGAAGCTAATTATCAAGAACAANCTATTGCCAGACATTTACAATTAGAAGCTAATTATCAAGAACAATTAGAAACAATGAAAAAAAGTTTAGTCTCACGTGCTGATTTTAACCCTATTGATGCTTTTAGAATAATTGATATTCAAAGGATGAATTTCATAACTGTCTATGAAATATCAAATTTCCTTAATCAAAATAGATATTCAGTGACAATACAAGACCTTAATGGGATAATACGCCGTATAGATACTGATGAAGATAGTAAAATTAATTATGAAGATTTCACAGCTATGATAATTCCATGCAAAACACATCGTCCACAAAGCGCTCCGAGAAAAAATCTTAATCAATCTCCATTACGTAAATCATCAGTACAAACTAGTCCTATAAAATATTCATATATTTCTCCAAACAAAACATCATATTATAATAACATGTCCTCATACTCTCCAAATAAATCTTCATATCAATTTTCACCTTCAAAAAACTTTAATAGACAAATAAGGTCAAAACTTTTTACAACTATTCCTTATGATGACATGAATTTAATTATTAATATGTTTTTATCACAGATAAAAATTGATCTTGATATTGAAATGGAAAAAAAAAATCTGATTAAAAAACCTGAGTTTAATTTGGTTGATTTTTTTAGGGTTTTTGATATAAGTGATAATAACTTTTTCACATCTTCAGATTTGGAAGGATTACTTAGAGATTTAAGAGTTTCTTATGATTCTAATGAAGTTTACTTGTTGATAAGACATTTTAGTTCGTATAAAGATTTAGTTATTAGGTTTTCTGATTTTGAAAGAATGTTTTTGCCGAAAGATAAGTTTTTTGCCCAGATGCTTAAAGAAAGAAAATGTATGATTGCTCCTCCTTATAATCGATTGAGTATATTCTCAACTGATACTATTGAACAGATTATTAGGATGTTAAGATTACAGCTACAAAGTGAGTCTGTTACTGAGAATATTAGAAAGAGTATAACAAGCAAAAAATGGATTAATTTTCATGAAGTTTTTGAAGATATTGATGGGGATGGGGATGGACTGATTACTATTAGTGAGTTTCAAGATTTTTTTAATAGACATAATGAATTTGTGTCACTAGCAGAACTTGAGATGCTAATTGAACGTTATGATAAGGATTTTGATCGGCGAGTAAGTTACTCGGAGTTTATGGAAGAAATCACTCCTAAGCTTTTTATTTAATCTTCTATTACTTTTATTTGCTATTTTATACAAAATATCAGCATTAATTACCTTCATCATTAAATCCTAACGCCCAATCATCTCTAAATCTAAGCGGAAGACTAACAAATTCAGGGAAAAACTTACTATGTTTAGCACAAGGAGATATTTCAAGTGCCCTTAAGTAGTTTTCTAGATCACTTCTTCTTTCTTCTAAGTCTTCTTGTGAAAGTTTGCTTAATAATGATTTAAAAGACTTATGTGGTGGAAGGCTTGGGATAGGTTTTTTAATAATTTTTTGAATAAGCTTCATCACTTCATGAAGTTCAACAAACTCCGAGTATCTTTTTTCAATGATATTTCGCCATTCTCTAAACGACACTTCAATTCGATAAACAATAAAAGATTTCTTACCATGTTCGATTTCTCTATATGATGGAATATGAATTTCCATTTATACTTATTATTATCTACCATGTGGAGTAAATATAATAGATTAGTAATAGAAAAATAGTGTATAAAATTAATAGCTTTAGTTTTTTTTTTTAGTAAGTTAAGCTTAAAATTTTATAAACTTAGAATCATGTTTAGAAAGTGGTAAAATCGATTTTTTGCTTTTGGATAATTGTCTAGTTGCCATTAGAAATTTTTTTATGGATGATAAGGATTATATCTATGATGGGTGAAATTGATTCTGATAATAAGATTTAATGCTATAAGTTAAAATTGAATTTTGTGTTTTTTTTTCTTCAGTTTTTATGTTATATATTGAAAACTTATTAAGTTTGTATGAAATTATTGTTTGTGCTTTTGGATAATTTATGTGAAGAATATTAATGTTATGGTGCTATACATGATTTTTTTGAATGCTTTGGAGAATGCTATTCTGATATTTTAGGATTTTAGCCAAATAGTTTCTAAAACTATAAAAAAAACTTTCAACCTTACTATCTACTTTCATATATTGATTTATAGGTATTTCTTCTACATCGCTTATAGTAATATATCATATAATTTTATACATATAATAAATTCCATTATTATAGCTTCTTCTTTAATGTCTTATAATTCTTTTATTTTTTCTTAATCTGCAATTCTTGTTCTTTATGAGCTGAAATTGTTGATATTAATAAGAAAGTTTCAGATTTTGTAGGTGTTTCTGTAAATATTAAATCGCTTAGAAAAGATGATACTGAGTTTTGTGTTTTTATACAAATGACTAATATGAACTTTATATTTTGTTTTAAACTTGAGCGAGTTGATCTTTGCATGATATTTTTAATAAATATTCATCAGCATATTTTTAGCACTAATACTATTCTTTTTTTTTTACCTTGCTACACAAATAATCCATGATACTAATAATATTTATAAACCTTGCTTCATTTTTTGCAACTCTTAAATAAGCCTATAACTTAAAATTTTACTAGTTTTTTTAAAGGTTTATTTTGATTGATTGTCTCAATATCAAATAATTATAAATTTATCTTACCTAAGATTTATATGAAATATACAAATTTTCGTCATGTATTTTAGATACCTAAAGCACTAAAAAAAAGAATATCGATCTATAATCTAATATATAAATGCGCATATTTATCCATTTAATGTTGTAAAATATATACTCTCAGATATTTTCCTATTTTCAATACAAATACACATACCATAATCTATAAAGGTGAATTATCTAACTAAAATTAATTACTTTCCTTTTAAAATCAAATTCCTTAAAAACAAAAAATCACTTAGAAATCTTATTATCATTACCTCCATAGTAATCAAAAATAACCCAATCCTCAAAAATTCCAAAAAACCATCTATCACTAAATAAACAATGCCAATTTCAAGTTTTCCATCTTCCATTTCAATCACAAACAAGTATAATTTTTACAAATCACACTATTTCAATCTTCCATTCTAATCATCTACACCCTAAGCCAAAAACAAATCCAAAAATCCTATCAAAATTCTCAACCAACATCAACAATTTACTAAACTTTTTTCCTACTCTTTCAAACCTTATACAAAAAACTAACACCCTAAAGAATAAAATTATCATAATTTATCATTCTCTTATATTTAGAAATACGAGGTAACTAATACTACAAATAAAATATTATCTTATATAAATGACGACGAATTTTTATTCAACTAACTCAAGACCTTTTGCTTTAGTTAGGAATTACTCACCGGCAATAGACCGATTCTTCTTCATAAAACATCATCAACGTAACCCTAAAGCTAAAGACTCAAGACCAACACAAAAAATCATCATGAAGCAGATGGACCAAAACATCAATTATAAGTTAAAATTAATCAGCTGTAAAATTGAAATACAAAAAAATCAGTGGACAAGAAAAATACAAAGTGTTTATGGAAACAAGAGTTTTTCTAAAACAAATAACTCTGGAATAAAAGGTTGTGATAAAGTTAATCCTTGTGGAGGGGAAATGTTGGTAAAATCTGTTGAAAAAAGTTGGAATATTAAGAAAGAATGCTTTTCTGGCGAAGGATCATGGGATGGACATTCTTTGTCTACAGCAATTAATTCAAACCAAGAAAAAAATTTAAAGATCAAAAATATTGAAGCTTTAAAGTTTAGAAGGAGGAAAATTTGTAATGGAAAGTCGAAAAGCATTTTTGCTCTATGAATTAATATAATTTTTAAGCTAAAAATTTTTTTTATGGGGTTTTTGGAAATTTATGATTTTTAGATTTCGGTAGAATTGATATTGGGGAGTAAAGGGTATTTTTTAAGTTTTTCAATGTGGATATTTAAGATTATGGATATGGAAATTAAGGTTTATTGAAAAGAATATTAGGTTGAGGGTATTTGGAAAATATGAATTGGGGATTTTGAAAATGAAAGAATTAATTTATAATTTTTAGTAATTAGATAAGATATACAATAATATGATTATTAGGGATTATTTCTTGGATTAAAAGTGTTTGTGGGAATAAATGTTGAAATATACAAAATAATTTTAGAATTTGGAATATGATGGCTAAGTTGAAATATTAGCAAAATGATTGTTAAATTAATTAAAAGTTAAGGGTTATAATTATTATCATAAATACATTTTTAGTAAAAGAAAAACTATTATTTGTTTAGGAAAATCTATATGATAATAACAAATATATAGCTTGTAAAACTGTTCAAATTTATTTATGATTTAATGAAAATCTCAAATTCATCTACGTTTTAATCTTCAATTCCATTTAACATCATCTTTTATAAACCTTATAAAATTTACAAATTTCTTTTTGGATTCCATTTATCTCATTTCTCAGCACTCTACCTTCTTCCCTTATCCTTAAATCAAAGTAACTCCTCCATTCATCCTTAAATAACATAATATTTTCAATTTAATGTCTCCATTCAAAATCGATAATATACATACGTTTATAATTATTATGCCTTCTTGCAATACAGAATGCAATAAACATGGCTCATGGATTAACGAGGATTGTAGTTGTGATTTAGGATGGTTCAATAGTAACAGTTCATGCTGTAGCATAAAAGGTAATGATCTATGGAAACAAGGCTGGGATTTTTTTGTAATATTTTTTAATATACTTTTTTCGATCATCTTCACATATAGCTTTCTAAAACTATACAACTCACTTAAACGTGAAAAGACCAGTTGGAGAAACAAGATGGTCAGGATGTTTAAAAGTCCAAAAAATCTAAGTCTTTTAGGAATTTGCCTTATAAGTCTTGTAAGAGTTATATGGCTTAGCTTTGACCCTTTGATATTTAAAGGGAAATCAAATAGGTTGATTGATAGGCTTTTATTTGAGACAACATATCCACTATTATTTACAGTGTTATCATCAGTACTTCTTGTTTGGTAATTTATATATAGGTCGGGTATGTATCAAGGTATAAGGAAAAAGAAATATGATCCTTTCAAATATATAAGAAAAATAATTATTGGATTTATGATTATTGCTTATCCTGTTACTTGGATTGTTAGTATAAATAAAGGCTTACATAAAGAAAATGAATCCTGGTATTTAGTTGGGTATATAAGCTTAGCTGTATGCTCGATTTTGGTCACTTTAATGTTTGTTTTATATGCAATTTTACTTATAAGATATGTTGACAGACCTAATAAAAATAAAAAGAGTTATAGTCCGGCAAATACATTAAAAACTCCAAAGAAAATGCATACAAATATAGGAGAAATCAATATGGAAAATGAAGAGTGGATTGATGTTATAAGTGAAAAGAGCAAAAATGTTTCTAAATCATTTGAATATTTGAATGAAAATAAGATAGATCCCTATTATAAGAAAACTGAAATTGGTGATGATAAGTATTTTTTGCGGCTTAGTACTGATGATAAAAAGATTATAAAAAAATTACTCGCTATGACTACTGCTGCTGGGATATCTGGTTTATTAATTATTGCGGTAGGAACACCCTTGACTGTAAAAAATAATACTATAAGTGATGATGTGACTTTTTTTGGAATTTTCTTAGAGTTTTCTATAGAAGCAGGAATTTGTCTACTTATAAGTATTGCGTTTACTACACAAATTAAAAATCCAGACAAAGAAAACATAAAACAAACTGCTTATATCGCTCGGACAATCCGAAACCAAGCGCCAAGCATCAAAGCTTCTAAGCAATTCCAGCACATATCCAAGCGACTTGAGTTGTACTATCACTAACTATCTATAAAAATATCTTATCTATTAAGCCTTCATTTGGAGCCCAGCGCTAGGAATAAACTCTTTCAACACAGCTCTTAGTTTTTCATCAGTATCCTTAGATAATATTCCATCTTTTCTAATCGTCGCGAGGATTTCAGGGTGTCTAGTCTTCAAATGTTCCAAGAATTTCTGTTCAAACTTGCCTATTTCTGAAGTCATAACATTATCTAAAAAGCCTTTAACTCCAGCAAAAACCACACAAACTTGTTCTTCAGCTGGCATAGGTACATATTGTTTTTGTTTTAATAACTCAGTAAGTTGAGCTCCTCTATTTAACAACTGTTGTGTTGTAGCATCAAGATCTGATCCAAACTGCGCAAAAGCAGCAACTTCTCTATATTGGGCAAGTTCTAATTTAAGTGACCCTGCGACTTGTTTCATAGCTTTGATTTGAGCAGCACTTCCTACACGAGATACAGAAAGTCCAACATTGATAGCTGGTCTTATACCTTTATAAAACAATTCAGTTTCTAAGAAAATCTGCCCATCTGTGATTGAAATAACGTTTGTTGGAATATAAGCAGAAACATCACCTGCTTGAGTTTCAATGACTGGTAAAGCAGTAAGTGAACCACCTCCATATTTCTGATGCATTTTAGCTGCTCTTTCTAAAAGCCTGGAATGAAGGTAAAAGACATCACCTGGATAAGCTTCACGACCTGGAGGTCTTCTTAGTAATAAAGACATTTGACGATAAGCTACAGCTTGTTTACTTAAATCATCATATATGATAAGAGCATGTTTTCCATGATCTCTGAAATGTTCACCAATAGCGCAACCTGCATATGGGGCTAAGAACTGTAATGGTGCAGCTTCTGATGCTGTAGATGCAACAATGATAGTGTTTTTTAAAGCGTCATTGTTAGAGAGAACACGGACTATATTAGCTACAGTTGATCTTTTTTGACCTATGGCGACATAAATACAATAAAGTTTATTTTTCTCATCAGCACCTTCTTCAAAGTGTCTTTTTTGGTTTAAAATAGTGTCAATTGCAATAGCGGTTTTCCCAGTCTGCCTGTCACCAATGATAAGTTCTCTTTGGCCTCTGCCAATAGGCACTAGTGAGTCCACAGCTTTTAACCCAGTCTGCATTGGTTCATGGACAGACTTTCTTGGGATGATACCAGGGGCTTTTACATCAATTCTAGCCCTTGACTTGGTTTTAATTGGTCCTTTACCATCAATTGGGTTACCTAAAGAGTCTATAACACGACCAAGTAGTTCTTCTCCAACAGGAATATCAACAATACTACCAGTTCTTTTGACAACATCTCCTTCTTGAATTTCTCTATCATTACCTAAGACGACCACACCAACATTGTCAGATTCTAAGTTTAGAGCCATTCCTTTAACACCTGTTCTAAACTCAACCATCTCACCAGCTTTAACTTTTCCTAAACCATAAACACGGGCAATACCATCACCAATCGAAATGACTGTACCGAATTCGTTCAGGTCATTTACTTGTGAAATCTGTGAAACTTTGTCTTTTAGGATACTGGCTGCCTCGCCTACCTTAAGACGGTTCGCAAAAGAAGCTACAGGGATTTTTAGGGCTCTTGCCCCGAAAGAAATCACTCTAGTAAACATTTTAATGGTGAAGCTTTATTTAGTTATTTCGAATCTACATCTGGAACAATTGAACTGCTTACCTTCATGAGCTAATACCTGCTCTTCGGTTAGTTTCTCACATGCGGAATGCACCCATAACTGACAGTTGTCGCACATAATAAATGCCTCATCTGATTCCTCTGTATACACTTTCACACAAACAGGACAAAACATCCTTTCCTGTACTTTTATATAACAGTCTTCACAATATCTAAGCCCACTAACCCAAATTGTATTCGGATCTTCCTGTGGGGGTTGCAAAACCTTATTACAATTCCTACAATTTATACAATCCTGACACAAAAAGCTCCCTGAATTGCTAATTTTCAAGCACTTTGAATGAAAAACCCTATCACAAGCATCACAAATCAAAACATGACTCTCTTCTCTCAATTTAAAACAAATACAACAAATTTTACATTCCAAACAATACCATGGGAATCTAGATACCAAATTAACTTTTAAAGGTGGATCAGCACATCCAGCATGAAAAGTCCTGGTACATTTTTTACAAGTAAGTAAATCAGAGTCTTCATTAATTTTAAGATTCCTTTTAAGGCATTTAGGAAAATAACATTGTATAAAATCATCATCTCTTGAATGGATACGGGGTCTTCCTCTACGGGCAAGTTCGCTTTGTGTAGTTCCTAAGTCTAAAAGTTTACCGAATTTCTTTTTTCTTGCTGATAAAGATAAGGTTTTTTTGTTTTGAGCATCACCAGGATAACAGTCTCTACATAGATGTAATGAACTGGTTTCTTTATGTTCATAATCTTCCATGGTTACTTTTTGAAAGTTGCTGACAAGTTTGTTGCAGTAGTCGCATATTTGTGAATCAAGCTTTATGTGACCTTTAACTGGGGGGTTAGGATATGAAGGTAATCTTTGGATTCGCTCTTTTTCGATTTTCCTAAATTTCATGCATTGGGAGAGATTGAAATTTAGGGTTTCTAGACTGGATAAATTTATTTTGTTAGCGTCTGCCCGTGGGCATGTGCAAAGAGTTATACCTGTGTGTTTGCAGTTTGAGTGAAAAATATAAGGAGGGTTTATTTCAGTTTGCTGCTGAAAACCTGGGTAAGGATACATTTTGCTAAACATTTTATTATTAACTTTTTCTCCCAAATCATTTACTTCAGCATATTTATTATCACAAGTTTAAACCATACCCTTATTAAAAAAATCTAAACCTATCAATCTAATAACCAACATTAAACTGAATATCTAACAATTTTTTTAAACCATAATCATCTATTATTCACAAATTTCTAAAAATATTTTAATCTATCAAAAAACCCAACTTCAAAATTCCTCAAAAAAATTAAGTTATTTTAACTTCAACCAAGGCAACTGGGGTGATTTGTTCCCTACTGAAAACTCCATAAATATTGTAAACAAAGTGAATGAACGTATTAATTTTGAAAGTTACAGGGAACCTCCTATCTCTAGCCGTGACAAAAGTATTTGGTTGTATCATTCCAATTCCTTTCACACTATCATAATTCCCTTTTTGGAACATAAAATCCTGAGTAAAAGATTCATAAGCCTTTCCTAAAGCGACATCACAAAGTATAAAAACCATTCGACCACTATCTGGTAATATAGGTACTAAAGAATCATAACAATAAATACCTTTACCATAAGTATAAGGTAAACTTGGGGATTCATCTCCAGGCATAATAAACCCTTTTTTTAATATCCTTGGAATAGTATGTTTAGAATGTTTAGACCATAATAAAGCTTTATTACAACAAATTGACTTATTCACTGAATCGGGAATCTCAAAAACATGATCTAAAATTACATTCTTTGATATTGGCGCTATAGACAAAGATGCAGATATTGACCTATAAATACTTTCATATAAATTTTCTCCTGGCATAACTTCATTAAATATAGGACAATCAATAATAGATGGAGAATAAAGAAACTTAAAATACTCGATTTCTAATAAAAGGTCTTCTTTACTTTTAAGTTTATCTGAACTGTCTATTTCATAAACTTTCAGATTTTGTAGAAAATGGGGAAATAAATTGTAGAAGTTTTTACTGAGATCTTTAATGCTTTTATCTTCAGCGTAAAGAAACACTTTTTCTATGATTTTTAAGATTTTGTGCCCTTCTTCAATGTCGTCAAATGATATTTTTTTTAGAGACTTCATCGAGATGTTGTATCCTTTATCCTGAAGATAGCTTTTTATAAGTTTTTTGTCTAGTAAAAAACCCCACATGGATTTTAAGTTGTTTTTTTGAGCTTTTTCACGTTTAAGGTCGTCTGGGGATTTTTTTTGATTTTTTTCAACACTTAAATCTAAGTTTTCTATTGGGTGTTTTTTTTTCTTGTTTTTTTCTTTTTTGTTAGCCTCTCGTTCTTTGTGTTTTTTTAAGTTTTTTTCATTTTTATTTTCATTGTCGAAATCATCAGTGTTTATTATAAGAGCTTCTTCATATACTTCTTCACTTTTATCTGAGGCTTCTTGCATTTCTTTATCACTTTCTGAACCCCCTTCATATTTTTCAGTTACTTTATATCCTTTTCTCCTTTTTTCCCTTACGAGTTTTTTAAGGTTTTTTTCTGCATCAACTAAGCATTCGAATTTTCCTTTATCATTAGAAATGGTCCTTGTTCGATCAGTGTATTTGGATTTCACTATGAAAAAATTTTCGTTTTTGATGATTTTTAGAGAGTATCTTGAAGATTTGTGCTTCAGTATACGTTTTTGGTAATACTTTGGTATGGTGGATGATGAAGTGAGGGGACTTGGGGGAGATTTTTTGTTAGCGTTGCCCTGTTTTTTAGACACCATTTATAGCGGCTATTGGCACAATGGGGGTTTATATATAAATATATAAGCGCTAAAAACTTTTGAGGTTTATTAGATAGTTTTTATATTTATATATATAAATTGAATCAAAATCTTGAAATTTTTATAGTTTGAATTAGTTAATGTGCTGATTTTTGTAGTTTTTTTATGATAGTTTTGGAAATTTTGAAAAGTTTATGGATTTGTTTAGCTTATGTGAACTTAAGTTAAATTAGATTATAATAATTTTATATATTGTTATGAGTAGATTTTTATATTTTAGTAAATGCCTAATGAAATAAAGAAAATATTTGAATGCATAAGATAAATTTTTAGGGTTTAGTTTTAGAAAATCCTAGTAATGATTTTATTTAATATGATATAGTAGATATTTTTGATGTTTCAATAATTTTCTTAAACAATACCTTACTTAAACATACTATAAAAATCTAAATACATCAAATTCAAGCTTAACTAAACTTTATACTAAAAAAAAGTAAAAATATGAATTTTATGACAATTTATCTTATGCCCAACCAAATGTCAGCAAATTGCACACTCATTTAACTATTCTAACCAATAATACGTTTATTTTAATTTTCATTAAATTATCAAAAAAATCATTAGACTCTTATAACTTTTAATCAACTAAAAGCCTGTATTTTATCTTTAAAACACTCAGAATTACTTGACTTCTTTTAAAAACCCCACACAAAACTCATCAAAAAAAAAATTAAATTTTTATAATCAATCGAAAACCGTCAGCTTTAAAACATAAAAACTCAAAACTTAAATCCTAAACAAAACCCATCCCAACAATTCTACAACAAATTTTCTGCTATCAAAACAAAATCCATCTATGAAATCCTAAATTTCCTATCAAAACCTAAAAAAACCCAAATAATTTTTTGCTTTCACACTAAAAAATTCTTATCAAAAAGACTAATCATACTAACTTCAAGGTCTAAAGTATAATCCTAAATTTTTATAGTATAAAAATGGATGATCTGCCTACACTAAAGATTTNTATAAAAATGGATGATCTGCCTACACTAAAGATTTTGACTCTAGGCGATGCTAGCGTAGGAAAAACCTGTATTTTGTTGAGGTTTGCAGAAAACGAATTCCCATTATCAACAATGCCAACTATAGGTATAGAATACAAGACTAAAGTTATTGAGCTTAGAGGACGAGAAATCAACTTACAAATTTGGGACACTGCAGGTCAAGAAAGGTATCATCGAACTTTAGCTACAACATTTTATAAACGAGTTCATGGGATTGCCTTAGTCTTTGATTTAACTGAAAGAAGTAGTTTTGATCATGTTGAAAGCTGGGTTCAGCAAATACAACAAAAAGCTGATCCTAAAGTAGCTGTTGTGCTTGTTGCAAATAAAATGGATTTAGTTCAAAACAAGGATTTTATGGAGGCTAGAGCCTTTGCTGATTCTCATTGTTTACCTTTTTTCGCTATAAGTGCGAAAACAGGAGAAGGTGTGTCAGAGGTTTTCGAATCCTTGTCTGAAATGATTATTAAACGTGACCCTGCAGCTCTTTCTGGAGCTTCTTCATCTAGCAACCATCTTAAATCGAATACCCAGCCATCAAACCAATCCAAGTGTTGTAACAACTTCTAATAAGCTTTGATTACTAACCTTATACTTATATTTCTCTTATATATTAAATCTTATCTTAATTTTTATATAAATTCTCAACAATTCAATACATTATCCCACTGAATTAAATATCAATTTTTTTTTTTTCTTAATAATAAGAATTATATAATATTATTCGAAATACTATGCCCTAAGAGCTTAGTTTGCAGTTTACTTTTAAAGCTTTCAACAACATTCCAAAGCTTTTTTTTCTTATTGTTTTTCCTGCTTTGCAATTGTTTTTTGAACTTTTTGTTTTCCTCAAGGACTTCAAAAAGTTTAGACTTAAGTTCGTTAATATAAGCTAGATTTTCATCTGTACTTTCATCTTTAACGTCTTTTTCAAGTTTTTGTTCTTTTTGTTTGCGAAGATTGATTTTTTTATCCAAACTTGGATTACTGTTGGTTTTACCAAGTTTTACAGGAAGTTGTGGACCTGATGGGGAGTTTTTAACTATGATATGGTTTTTTTTCCCTGATGGACCTGATTTTATATCATAAGCTTTGAGTTTTAGTAAAGCTTCGAAATCAATAGATCCTGGGATGAACCTTTGTGTGAACGCAAGAGGAGAGATACGTGCTGAGAGACTTCGAGGTAAATTCAAGTCTTTTTCAGACTTCTTTCTCATGATTTTAATCCTGTTCTGCATGTTAATTATTACTATACACTAAAAATCATAGCTTTAAATAATGGTAATGGGTATTTAGTGGATTTAAGGGTTGGAAAGGTAAGAAATTATGAGGGAAGGTGTTGGCTTAGAGGATTAGGAAGTTGAAGTTTTTATTGGTTTGAGGTTGTTTTGATATGATAATGAATGCAGAGTTTTAGGCTTGGTTGTGAGGCTTTTAAATTAGTTGATGTTAAATAATTAGTTTTATCATTTCATAACATATAGAATTTATTATCATAATTTCAACACATTATCCAAACTTTTATTTATCTTAAATGCTAATTCACCCTACAAATCCTAAAATAATCAACAAAAGTATCTAAAAATTTATTATTTTACCCATTAACTATCCATAGTTTTCGACATCTGTTCAAAATGTAGAAATTCTTTCAAAGTTGAAGTTACATCAACTCTTGGTAAAGCTTTTGAACTCTGACTTGCATTGACTACTTTTGGAGGTTTAGCAAAGTTAGCTTTAGTAGTTTCAATATTTTTAACTGAAGGTTTTGTTAAAAAACTATTTAAGTTAATTGATGCTGGAGCTCGAGGAGGTAAATTTATAGTTCCTTGAGGAGAAGAATTTTTAAAAGACTCAGGTTGTGGGGTTAAAGATAAAGATGGGATTTTAGAATAACTGATTTCTTGAACTGTAGTTCCTGACATAGTTTTATATGTGTTGCCTGTATTTTGATCTAAGTATGAAGAGTTTTTATAAGAAGATGGGGCTAAATACTGATTAATTGGGTTAGGAAAAGAGTTTGGAAGCTGCAAAGGGATGGTTTCTAGATCAGAAATCATGGAGTTTAAAAAAAACTGTAGGTCTTCAAAGAGTTCTGAATGCAATCTGCTCAGAGATCCTTTAATTTGCCGAGCAACTGCTGTTTCTAAAGTCTTTTTAACCCTATTCCTATATTTATGCTTGGATTTACTCATATACTCATCTATAGTATCATCAATATAACCTCCAGGAGATTTCATTTCACTTCTAGGCCTACTTGTTGTTTGGTTTTGTTTTAAATTCTCAAAAATCCGGTTTGTATATTCTTTTAATTTCCCCATCATATCTTTAGTCTTTCCATCAATTATCCCTCTTAAACTCCTATTTATCGTATCCCCAGAGTCTTCAATAAACTCATTTACATAGTTTTTCATCTGTGGCTGCCACTTTTTATATAATTTTCCTTCAAAATCTCCGAATTTGTCCCTAGTTTTCTTGTCAACTTTTTCCCTTATAAGCCTTCTGAAGTCAATTGACAATGATTTTTCTGATGAGTTTTTTTGAAGTGTTCCAGGTTTTGGTCTTTCTGGTGTAGAATTTCGTATTTCTAATGATGATTTTCTACCTAAAGTCTCAAGAGAACCTCGTCTCATTAGAGGATTTGGGATTTGAGAATTACGTGCAGCTGTTGGTGTTAAGGAACGTAAAGATGATGTTGAACAGTTATTACGAGCAACTTTACGCATTTTACTTAAGGTTGACTTAAGAAGCTCAATCATTTGAATGGATTTAGCCCGGTCAATTGCTTGCTTGCCGAACTATGTAAATGTTACTGTGTCCTTTTTTTCTATATCGCAACCATGGTCAAGAAGAAGTGATACAATGCTTTCGTTGTTTTGATAGACTGAGATTATAAGTGGAGTCCAACCTCTTTGATCCGCAAGATTCACATTAGCTCCTTTTTCTAAGAGTTTCTTAATTACTTCTTCATGGTTGTTCAAACTAGCTAATATCAAGGGTGTTTGCCTGGTCTACTAAGTAAATTTTACATTACTTGTCGCATTGGAATTTGCCCCAGCGTTGAGTAAGACATCTAGGATTTCTGTATTGCCCATTTTTGCGGCAATAGTGAGTGGAGTCAATCCTTGAGAATTTTTTTGTTCCAAATTCTCAGTTAAAACTAGATGTTCAACTGCTTCTTTGTCCCCTTGTTCACAGGCTGAAAGTAGCATATTTATTTTAAAATAGGGAAATTCTTATAATGCAAAAAAAAATTAGTATCAAAATATTGGAAATAATGTAAGAGTTGTTGGGAATTTTGTTTTTTTGATGATTTTCTTAAGAAAAAAATAGGAAATGTGGTTTAAATATTGAGAAAGAACACAAAATCACTTTGAAGAAAATACTAGAGNAATCTAACAGATTTTCTTAAGAAAAAAATAGGAAATGTGGTTTAAATATTGAGAAAGAACACAAAATCACTTTGAAGAAAATACTAGAGTATGTTTTATCATATGCATCATTAGATCTTAAGATAAACAAATTATAGAANTGAAGAAAATACTAGAGTATGTTTTATCATATGCATCATTAGATCTTAAGATAAACAAATTATAGAAACAGGCCTTAAAAGTAAAAGTAGACTTTATAATATTCAAAATAGTTTTTCAATCAAATAATAACTTCTGGGAGCTTAGTTTAGATAGTATAATTGTCCAAAAAAATTCATCGAGTTCTATACAATTTTTATAATCCATCAAGTCTTTTTTAAAAATTGATGAGATCTTATGGTTAATTCCAAATACATTCTGTAAATAGCCAAAGCTTTTTCCTACACAAAAAGTATTGAAAACAACTTGATTATATGTCAGATCCTTTCAAATTTAACTTAGAATTACTAATATCTCTAAATAAAATTATTAAATCTGTAGTTTTTAGTCATTTACTCTTTTATACTTATCTCAGAGACTATATTGCTTATTAGGGTATTTGATATAATATTTTATCCATAAAAGCAATAAACTTACTGTGTTTAATGCTGATATAGATTAGATTTATAGAGTAAATTGTTGGTAATAAAAATCAGTTTGTAGTTTAATCATCTAATATCATAGAGAAGATTTATCATCATTTAAATAATTATTATAAAATGATAGCATTAACCATACTAAAATCTTCTAAATATAAAAATTACACCTCAAATGATCATTATGCTTCTGATACAAATTTTTTACTTACTCAATCTTACTTCAGAAATTATTTAGCCATAATCTCCAATATTCAAATATCTAAAAACTTATAAACTCTTGAAATCCATTCTAAATCTCTAATAAAACTAAAAATCTATATCAAACTAAAAAAAACCCAATAAGTTATCTCACACTAAAAAAAAAACCAAAAAAGCTATCTCATACTAAAAAACCCATCATATAGCAAAAATACAAATCTATTAACATAAACAATATATTTTATTTNATAAACTCTTGAAATCCATTCTAAATCTCTAATAAAACTAAAAATCTATATCAAACTAAAAAAACCCAATAAGTTATCTCACACTAAAAAAAAAACCAAAAAAGCTATCTCATACTAAAAAACCCATCATATAGCAAAAATACAAATCCATTAACATAAACAATATATTTTATTTCCCCTAACCTCATTCTTATAATCTCCAACCCTAAAAGTATCCAATTTGCCTATCCTCCAACAAAATCTTTAAATCCTCTAATCCATAATAACCTTTTTATAATCCCTAATTCTAATGGAAAAAACATACAAAAAGCCAAACTTGCTCAAAGAAATAATCCAAACAATCGAAGAACGTTCAACCGACCTCCAAAACCCTTTAAACCTCCTATCATCCAAGCATTGTTTCGTTGTAGCAATAACAACCACAGGCAAAAAAATAAAATATGAATACACTGATAAAGGTTACTGTCGTGTAGATTATGAATATCTTGATCTTGTCCCATCTATAACAAGAAGTCAGGGTTATCTTTCTGCAACACCAACTGTTGGTGAAGCCACAAAAGCCTTTTGCGAAATTGCCATAAAAAAAAAATACGATAATCGAGCCCATACTTGTCAGCATGTGACAAGAGATTTCTTAGTACATTATGGATTATTAAATGGTTCAGATCTTAGATCAGCCGATTTGAAAAAATACTCAGAAATCGTAGGAAAAAAACATGCAAAGAAATTTATAGGCTTTGATTCAGTTCATGATACAATCATTGAAGAATTTGATAAAGGAGTAAAATTTTCATACAAAGATAACTTTAAAAGCTATTCAAAGATTTGGGATTTCAAACACATCTTCCATACTGAAGCTTTTTTTAAAATTGGTATGCATAAAGGCACCCATAAAGTTTCTAAAGCTGAAGAGTATAAATCAATACTTGATGAAGCATTTAGGAGTCCATTTCTTAATAAATTATACAGTGAATATAAGAAAAAACCATCAGAAACAGAAAACCAAACAAAATAAGAAATTTTTAATAGTAACAAATATGATCCATAACTAAGTGTTAAAAAAAATATATAATTTTTATTATGAAAGATGCAGAAGACACAGATGAGATGAAGAAATGGAATGAATTGGTAGATAAAAACTGGGATCATTGGGAGTATTATAAAAGCATGATAAACTTCTCTTTACAAAAAGCTGCGAACTCCAAATTGACAAAACATTTTTACCCATTTTTCTATCAAGAACGACTTCTAAAAAAAGCATTTGTTGAAAGAATGCAACTTCTTGGTGATATAACAGAAGAAGAAGCTTATCAATTTGAAGCTTTACATAGAGGATTATGTTATTACAAACTTTATAACTATTATAAGCATCCAGAAGGAAAACTTATGAATATGCTCCATATGTCCACATTAGCTGTGGCACCTTTTATTGCTAGTGAGTGTCAAAGAAACTCAGTTTCAAGAACTTGGTTTTTTTTGGCCCCAATAGCGTTTATTATTGGCTCAACAGGTTTGATTCATAGAATGGCAATGATACAATTTACGGGGATTGTAAACATGACAGAATGGATACTTGAAAAAAGAAAAGCTGAAGTTTGGAGAAGTCAAGAGCTTATGTCAGTACCAACTTTACGACCTTTTCCAGCTCTTCGTTTTGATGTCCTTTTTTTAATTGCAGATGAAAAGATGTCGACAATTACTGAATAGCCTAAACTTTACTAATTTCAGTAATAATTATTAGCAGATTCTTTAGTATTTTTACAATAGGTAGATATTTTCAAGTTTGTACTGTTGTAGGATTACAATTGAGTGATGATATTAAAAGTAGATATTTTAGTATGGATTATGATATTATAGGAAAGTTTAATGGTAAGCTAATAATGGGCATATAGTTATAATTGAAGGTAATACATTTGACTCTCATTTTTTTATTTGTGAAATTTTGTATCCAAAAACTATAAATTTTCTTGATAATGGTGTGGTTATGTATTTCCTTGCAATGTTTGAAGAAATCAAAGCAATTTGAAAAATGGTATCAAATTTTGCCAAAGGATTTCTGTTTCTGGTGCATTATGTCGCTGACTGATATTTAGAAGCTGATGAAGTTCAGGGATAATTTATGAAATCAGTGGGTATCAGGACAAAAAAAGAAGTCTTGGGTTTACTTTATTAAGCGAAAATATATTATAGAATTTGAAAATACTTGTTATACCAGTTACTTAAGTTGATGTTGGGCTANGTATCAGGACAAAAAAAGAAGTCTTGGGTTTACTTTATTAAGCGAAAATATATTATAGAATTTGCAAATACTTGTTATACCAGTTACTTAAGTTGATGCTGGGCTAAAAAAAAAACATCTTTCCTTATCTGATAATAATTAAAAGTTTAGATAAAAACTATTATACAATAAGATTATGATAAATAATGGCCGTGAGAAGTTTATTGAGAAAAGTATCATCAGTAAGACCTGTGTGCTTAGATTATGCTGATCTTGTTTCAAATAAGAATCTTTATAAAGAGATTGAAGAAGCTTACAGCAATTCTGGCCTTGGGGTCCTCACTGTGAAAAATATTCCAAATTATTCTGACAGACGGAAAAATTTATTACCTTTAGCTAGAAAACTTGCTTTATTATCAGATGCAGAAAAAGCTGAGCTTGAGCTACCACAACATAAATTTTCAGTAGGATGGAGCCATGGCAAAGAGCACTATGGAGGTTTAGCTGATTTTTCAAAAGGGTCTTTTTATGCTAATGCTGAAGTTGATCAAGCACCAGCTAAAGGGGAATGGCCAGACAATGTCTGGCCCAAAAAATCATTACCTGAATTAGAAGGAGCTTTTAAAGATATGGGAAATACAGCAATTCATGTTGGAACATTATTAGCCAGACATCTAGACCTATTTATATCATCTAGAGTAAAAAATTATATACCAAATACTCTTGAAACTATAATAGCAACTCATAAAAGTCATGTTGGTAGACTTCTACATTATTTTCCTCAAGTTGGATCTAATAATAATTGGTGTGGTTGGCATAATGATCATGGAGCACTTACTGCATTAACTTCATCTTTATATTTAGATCAAAAAACAGGCCAAGTTGTTTCTGCAAATGAAATCGGAGATGCAAATGTTGGACTTTTTGTTAGAAATCGTAAAGGAGAAAAAATTAAAGTTCAGGCTAATGCTGATCATTTGTGCTTTCAAATTGGAGAATCAGCGCAAATTTTATCTGGAGGAATACTTCAAGCAACACCTCATGCTGTGTTGACAGAAGGGAAACTTGAAAATATATCGAGAAACACTTTTGCTATCTTTATGGAACCAAGAGGATTTTATGTTATGAACTCTCATGATGAAAAAAATGTTTATATTGAACATGAAGGTGTCCCATCTTTAAAAAACAGATGGAAACAAGGGATGAGATTTTTAGACTTCCATTTGAATACTATTGGTGCTTTTAACTAGTTAGATTAAGTAATTATATCTAAAATCATTTTTCGATTATTGCAAATGACTTCTATTAACCTGCTTTTTTAAATTGTTTTTAGGGTTATTCCAATTTTTTTTTTAAAGGCTGGCAGTTTAATTATTTTCGTTTTTCCTATAGTTTTTTTGGGTGTAAGATAATTTGTTAATATTTTTTTATATCGCAAATTTTTAGATGTTTCTAGATTTTGGGTTTCTATAACAGTATTTTGTTGGTAATAAAAACTTTTTGTCTTTATTTTTTGATGTATGCTAATATTTTTGTATCATTGCATAACAAGAACTTGCTTTTGTTATGAAATTTTTTTTGTCAGATTCATTTCTTAGATGGGTATTATGGCATATTCTATTAGAGGCCACTTTTCGCTTAAAATTTTATTTGTTCGTAGTTCAAGTATAATTCATATACTTTTTGAGTCTTCGAAAAAAAGTGGGGCACTATGTTTTGATGAGTTAAAAGACTTGTAGGAAATAGGAAGTAAATTATGATAAATTTCTTATTAGTGTTAGTTAGGAATTATCGCTTGACTATTGTCCAGCCCTTGTTAATTTACATAAATGTCTTATAATTATTATGAAATATTGTGGAAAGAAGTGTATAAAATTAAAATCGATGGATTTTTCTACAATATGGCTTAGATTTACTTATAACTTATATTCAAAATAATTTTTTAATTACGTTTCGTATATTTTCCAGGGCATAACTTTTGCTTTAAGTTTTTTTAATGTAGTCTTTCTTAATGTTCTTTCAACAAAATATGCAGTCTCAAAGCTTTCCTTTTTTATTTTATCTATTGAAATTTTTTTGAGTTTTTTTTTCTCAAATTTCTCACCCCAAAGTTTCAAACGTCCAATATTTCTTCTTTGATCTAAATAATCCTGAGCATGTTCATGCAAAATAGAACTTTGGTTTTTTAAATCTTTTGTTATAATAATATCAGACTTATTTAGTTTCGAAACAGTATCGCATGAATCAACTATTGCAGCAATTCTAACAAGCCGAGGTAAGGAAAAATCTGACTTGTTACATAATTCAGGATAAGGGCTAGTTGAGGTTTTTAAAGGGGAACTGTCACGTGATGTTGTCAAAATAATTTTATTAAGGGTTCTTGTATTTTTAGCAATATCAGCATAGGTTTTATATGATTTTAAAGATTTAGGAATAATTTTATATCTTTTCGAACTAATATCTGGTGAAGTGCTTTTTGGAGGGGACTCTGGCAATTGAATAAATTCTTTTCTGAATCTTATAGGTAAAATCCTTTTACTTGCACCTTTAGGGTTTAAATATTGTAATTGTTTTTCCATTCCTTTGCTGAGGACTTTAATTGGCCTAAGTATTAATTTTTCTGATACTGAGGATTTCATTATTTATTCCTCTTTATAATGAAAATATACTATGAATTTTAGTGTTTTTATATTTTGCCTTTTAATATTATTGAAGATAAACATGATAGTGTATAAATTTGAGATAAGGAAGAAATTAGGAGAAAGAGGTTAAAAGAAATGCGCCAAATCGGTATGAGGAATGAATTTTAGGTCTGAGTTTTTTCTAAGACTGGTACTTTAGTTTTGTGATTTTTAGGTATTATTTTAATATGATATCCTGACAAATCCAATTCAATTTCCTAAACCAAAACATAACAAAAACATGCTTAAGTCATAAAATAAGCCTAAATCCAGTTGAAAAAATCATACAATCCCAAAAATCCCAATCAAAAAACCCTTTCATCACAAAAAATTATAAAAACCAAAACTTAAATCACACTCCACAAATCAAATTAAATAATAACCCTACTCTTTTTTCCCTAAAATCTTCACACTTGGCTTACCTCTCTCTGCAATTTCACATACCCTTCTATTAATATCCTTAGCAGTAAGTTCCAATACTAAATCCAAATTATAAGAAAGTAATATCGTCCCAACTCCAAATCCAACTAAAACTCTAAATACCCCTTTCAACATATTTATAATCCTACAATCAAAATGGCCTTCAAATTATTATCCACTCCAAAAAAAGTCTTATATAAAAACCCTTAAATAATCTTATCTTTATATAATAATCAGCTTTAAGCATGTATAAATATGAAAAAAAAGCAACTTTCTGGGTCAATTGAGCCTGCTATGAACTCAAGTCCTGAACGTGCTGAAGATAAACGGGCTTTTCGTCCTAAAGCTAATAAGGAGCTCAGTCCAGATTCTAGGATTTTTGACTCCAAAATGCCTAGTCCGCCTAAGAGGAAAATGGACACATCAGCGAAACCGGAAGAAGAACAGAAAGGGCCGCCTGAAATTTACCTCCATAGAAACCCTCAAGGTGGAATATATGTTCATGAAAAAGATATAGAAACACTATTCCGGTTTATTGACTCAAATAACTATGGGAGGATTACAATGCAGGATTTGAAAAAAAAAGTTTCTCTGTTTGCTAAGGAAATGACCAATCGGGACTTTAAGTTTTTGATGGCTGGAAAAAATGATATCAGTATTAAAGAGCTTTATGATATATTAAAGTATAATGAACTTGAAGATTTTGACCCAATTGCTGAAGCTTTTAAGTTTTATGACCCTGAAGGTACTGGGTTTGTTGATATGAACAGGCTTAAAGAGATTTTTAGCTTGCTCGGGTATGAAGAGCTAACTTCAGGAGACTTGCAAATCCTTGTTGAATGCGCTGATGCTGATTTAGATGGAAAAATATCACTTGAAGACTTTAGAAAACTTATACCTGTTTATGAACCTAAAGAAGGTGACCCAAAAATGAAGAATATCAACGTAGTTTCGGACCCTGAATTACACAATCAATTTGTGGCTAATTTGAAAGAGTATGGGGATACGAAAAAGTACTAATAGTTAACTTATCAATTCTTAGTATCATGTTTAATTTATAGATTATTACATAATACTTAAAATAGGCATATTGGTGCGAATAAGTTTTTTTATGGGAGGTTTCCTAATGGTATTTCTGAAGCAAAAAGTAGGTTTTTTTATGTTTCTGCCTTAACTCTTGTGTATAGAGCAGGTTAATATGATGAAACCAGATAATTTTTCATTCATAAAAGGCTTTTGATTAAAGAGCAGATGGGTGACCCAAGCTTAAATGGTATATTTTTAAAAATCTGAGTTAGCCCGCTAGTCACCTGTTTAAAGAATTTGATAAAAGCCTTATAGAATCTACCTAAAAGTACTAGCTTTAGTTAAAACTAGATCAATAATAATCTAGTAAAAAACCTATAAAATATTTTAAAACAAACCTTTCTTTATAAAATTATGATAATAAATAATGTCTATAAATTTATATACTTGGATAGCATAAAAAAAAATATTACAAGAATAATATAAATAAACGTTAACGATGAATAATTTAACTACATTTAGAATATAGATTGATCATTAAATACTATTCCACTTCGAGGAATTTTAGAAGGTGCTGCAACTAGCATAGAGTGCTTTTCGTAAGCTCTTCGAAGTGGAGGCTCACTTTCTGCAGGTTTAAGTTCAATTTTAAATTTCCTCGACCTTATTTTTTCAAAAAATCCAGTTTCTTGCCTTATTATTCTTTCAGTTTCTTTAATATTGTTAAGTAATTTAGATAGTTTTTTCGTGTCTTTCGGTATATCATAGTCTATTTTAGCTTTACGCTTATTTATTCGTTTCTGTAAAGATATTTTTCTTTTAGAATATGCTACGTAAATCATTACGAAGAACTTTAGGTTGTATTGTTAAATCAGAAACCCATGAAAGATTTTTTTTACGGTTCTTCAACACAAAAGCAATAACATCTGCATGTTTCGGTATGCCAAACACTTGACCCTTTTCAGATTTCACACTTTTACTACGTGTAACCAAAATGTTCATTGGAGACCCTGCTCTAATACAATTATTATTCTGACTTGGCGTCTTGATAAAATTCAGTTCTTTTTTTTCCATATATTTCCACTGATCACTAATGTATTATTCTAATACTCTTCAATAAAAAAATAATTTTCTCAAACATCTCATATATTATATAATTAAAAACTCCTAACAAAATACTGAGACATTATTAAATGGAATTCAAGTTCGATGTTCGTCGAGTCGTTCGATGTAACAACCAAGGTATTTATCTTTTATTACCACAAAACTCTTTTAAATCCAAAGAAATATGTGAAATAATCGATGCTATGGGTCGTGAAAGTTCAAGAGCTCAAGGCCTTCGTTCGATAATCACAACTGCGGTTAGGTTTTTTTCTTCAAGCGACAATAAAATCTACTTGAAAATTGAGGGTCAAAAGGTTGTTGGGATACTAAAAACAGGTGTGAGAAAGTTATTTTATACTAATGAGATTGGGAAAATAATAGAAATGTCCCCTTTGTGCTTATTAGATTTTTATGTTCATGAAAGCTTTCAAAGATCAGGATATGGTAAGGAACTATATGAATATATGCTTAAAGAGGAAAATACTACACCAAACAAAGTACCTATAGATCGCCCATCAGCAAAACTTATAGGTTTTATGCGAAAACATTATAATCTTAGTGATTATATTCCTCAAAACAATAATTATGTGATTTATCGTCAATACTTTTTACATTGGGATATGCCTGTGACTAGAAAACATGAAGAAATCAAACAACCAGTACGTCCAGGTTCAAATTCCCAAGACCTTGGGTTTATAAATGATAATGAGCGAAGTCCAAATGATAAGAAAAATGAGAGAAACTCACCTTATAGCCAAGAACGACAAGGGACTAGAGTTGAAAATCAATATCAGCGAAGTCCTTATGGACCAGGAAGTGGAATTAGGGCTGAAACTCAGTATGAGAAAAATCGATCTCAAGATAGAAGTTTTGAAAGGGATGATACTAAATTTGAAAGAAAAGCTGGCTTAGCTCAAGCTGAGAAAATATTGGAAAAACATAGGCTTATGGATAATAGCATTAAAAAAACATATACACCAACACCACCTTGGGCTACGCAAGCTAGAGATACGATTCCTGGAACGACTTCTTCTCAGTATGGAAACTATTCTCACAGGAAATAACATAAGTTATAATAGTATTGGTAAGAATATGGTAATTTTTTTATTTGGATTGGAATGATTTTATAATAATATTGATGATTTTAGGGTTTTTATAGGATAATGATAGAGATTGTTAGGTTTTAGTTATATTGTGGCTTGAGAGACTTGATAAGAAAATATTTAGGTAATTTATTGATATGATTAATATTCATTCAAACCACAGGATTCATTTTCTTGTAAACCAAAAGACTAACACCATATTAATACATAAGATAAACTTAAATACCTTAAATAATTGAAAGCAAAAATTATCACTTTGCTAATATTTTCAATCTAATTTATTAATATTCAAAAAAAAAATTGAAATAAAATTAAACATAATATGAAAATTGTATTTCAACCTTCATATATACTGATAGTAATTATATAATCAAACCTCTCAATTAACTATAAATCCAAGGCATTCTAAATAATTCTTTCTTAAGACATACTTTAAGTGATAATTGCAGTTTCTCTAAGAAAAATGCACTGAATAATGTTGAAAATGCTTTTTGTAGCAGAATTTCTATAAAAATTTAAATTTTTCAAAACCTAAATACTATCTCTCATAAAACTCACCCATCTCTTTTATTTAGAATAAACTCTCCTAACATTTCATTATAAAATTTATATTACAAACCTTAAACTAGTCCACAAAACATTATTCTTAGCCAAAGCCTCTTTTTCCCTACTAAAAATTAAAATCAGCATACCCCAATCCAGTATTCAAACATCCCAACACAATTTTCTTTATCAGATCAAAATTTCTAAATCTAATCATGAACGAATAGAAATTCTTTACATAAAATCAACATCCAAACTAAAAGCATTACAAAATCCACTCCGCAACCAAAAAAGTTAATAATTTAACTGTATCCTCCCCTCCAATACTTTTGCATTAAACACAAAATATTAACCTATTCAATCATCGCATAAAATCATATATAAATCTCTTAAGTGTATTTTAATTATATAATTTTATATGCAAAATAACGCACTTCATCTAAAATATCTATAATTATAACCTTTTAAATCATGATAAAAAAAGCTATTAGGTTAAATGTATTGCTAAAATTGTCATCATTTTGTATACAAAATATAAAATATCTAATACTCTTAACTTCCATAAAATTTGAAAGAATTTTTTGGCTTTTTGGATATGAAGATTATACAAAAATTATATATCCTAATAACTCAGATTTACGAGATAATTAAGTTAATGGGTTTTTTTTTGAAGCCGTCTGTTATAAAGAAGACTTGATGTTATACATAATTGAGGGGTGTTTTGGTCTTTTTTTACGAAAATTTTTTTGCGTTCTTCGTTTTGCTGCATAAGGCGATAGTTCATAAGCGCTCTTCGTTCGAATGTTGTATGCTCTAAAACTTCACTTGCTGAACCAGTGACTGATTTTACTTTAGCTGAACCACTGCAAGATCCCATATTTGATTTATTTATCTTCCATATATGATCCAACTATAAACCACTAACTTTGATTATTATGATAAAAAGTGGGAAAATTTTAAAATTATATAATTATTTGAAGGAAGATATGGGAAGATAAGCTTAAAAAGTCAACCTTTAATAATTGCTTAAGTGAGATTTATTAGTTTTCATATGCTAAGAAAAGACTTATGTTTATATTATTATTCGAGTTTGAGTATTAATTCAAATTTTTATCACTTTTAGGATTTTATTCCCAGCCTTGATTTTAATAACAGAGTTTTGAGTGTAAACAATATTATTGATATTTTTGCTTATGGAGAATAAGATACTGCTATCTAGTAGTGAACTAGGCAAAGTTTTAGTTTTGGATAAAATCAATAAAATGAAGTGAACTTTGGAATAGGCTTAAAATAACAAGTAAAAACTTTCAGAAAACTATATTATTATAAAGACAGACAAAAATATACGAAGGTGTAGTTGTTAAAGATTTGACAAAATGAAAACATTATTATTTAAACTAAAATATAAATTTAAACTTACTAAACTATTTGATGTAAAATGAGCTTAGGCATTATTACTAAAGGAAAAATAGAGAATATATAATTTGTTGCCATTCAAAGCATAAAGCTTTAGGCCAGTTAAAAAAATACATTTATTTTCAATGATAGAAAGTAATAACTTCTTGTGAAATTTATTTGGAAATAAATAACTATAGTATTATGTAAAAACTATTAAATAATATTTCAAGACTTTAAAAGATATAATTTTTCTTATTGCTAAATTTTTACCTTTAATCTCATCTATATAAATTTACAAAAAATTTTTTTTTACCTTTTGCTTTATTAAAGTCATTTGAAAATAATGATAATCCTTCAAAAATATTTAAAACAACTTAAATACTACAATATTTAGATAATTTTTGATTAATAAGAATATTTTCTGTTCATGTAGACTTTTTTAGAGTTTAAGCTCAAGAGTATATTAAATAATATGAGACACCCTATAAATTTATCTTGTAAAATTCTTATAAAGTAAGAAACTCATATTACAAAAATTTATTGATAGTTGCTATATTGTCTAAAATATTTTATAACATGATTATTCACATAACCATAAATTTTGGCATTTCTGAAATTATAAACCCAATACTTAAAAGCCTACTCTTTAAATAAAATTCTTCAAACTATTGTTGTAAAATCAATTAACCAAAAGTAACATTTAAGGTATGGTGTAAATAAATAAGGCTAATGAACAAGAAAATCTTGACTGAGGCTGACCTTTTTAGCGACGAAAAGCTAGAAAACGAGCAAACTTCTTCAAAAGAGATCATCGAATTTGAGTGGAAAGGCAAGCTAAAAACCTATTTCGACAATCTTTACGATTTAGAAACCATATATAAACCTGACTCTAACTACTTCTCACAACAATCTGAAATCACCCAAACAATGCGAGCAATGCTTCTTGATTGGCTTATGGAAGTAAGTACTTTATTCCGTCTAAAAAGAGAAACTTATTATATTACATTATCAACTTTAGATCGATACTTATCTCATACCAATGTTAGAAAAAAAGAACTTCAATTAATTGGACTAACTTGTTTATATATTGCTTGTAAACGTGAAGAAGTTTTCACACCTCCAATCACAGATTTCTCAAAAGCAAGTGCTGATTCATGTACAAATCAAGATATAAAACATATGGAAAATCAAATCCTTCATAAACTCAAATGGCAAATGTACCCAGGGACTTTCTACAATTGGTTTAATGCTTTGTTAGAAGAATGGGATGAATATATGAAATATGTTTTTGCTGATTATATCCAATCTAAAATAAATTCTTTGGATTTACAGAGGGTTTTAGTGACTTTTAAACAGAAAAACCAGTTTTCATATGAGAGGTTTCATGAATGCATGGAACTTCTTGATATTTGCACTTTGGATTATGGGGTTTATAAGTTTTATGAAGTGAGAATCATTGCAGCGATTTTGTATATGATGGTAAATCGCTGGTTTATATTGAGTAAGTATGAGATTTTTGCTTGTAATGATGAGGAACAAAATGAGTTTGAGTGTAGTTTGGTGGTTGAAAAACTTTTACATCAGTTTTTTATGTCAACGATACAGATACAGAGTATGGAGCAGTTGTTTCCTGCGATTCAATTTGTAGAGTCGTTTAGGAATTTCCCGTTCCATACAAGTTTGGAGGGTTTTCGAGAAGTTGGCATTAATGTAAAGGATATTTAGAAATCTTATGAGGAGTTTTTAGCTTATCAAACGTATAACCAAGATAATCTTGAGTTTATAGTCACTTTACCCAGCTTTCAAAGCTAGTTAATTAAATATGCATTAAGGAAGTTAATGGCCTGGCATACAAATTTGCCATTTTTGGGGTTTTTTGAGATGAGATTTGAGTTTTTAAAGATATTAATGTTGGCTTTATTAAGTGTAAAGTAATATGAGTGGGGAAATTAGAAAATCTGGTTGTTGGATTAGGCTTTGGGTTGATTAAAGGATTTTGGGTATTAAGAATTAACATAAGAATGATTTTTGAGGATTATTTTATAGTGATGTTAAATAAGATAAAGATTACCTTTAAGATAATTAAGATATTATTAACTTTAAAAAAGAATTTGATATTTATTGTATTAGGTATATTTATCAGTGAAAAAAATAACATTTGAAGAAATTATGAACATTTATATAAAATAAGTATAATCAAAGCTAAAAAATATAAATATATATATGTGGAATATCTAAATTTCTAAGCTGTTTAATAGAAAAATTGTGGATATATAATTTAAGTGTGCTATTAATAAACTTAAAAATATTATTTCATAAGATACTTTTGGTTTTTGCTATATAATGGAGTTATATTTAAGTTAAAAAAATATGTTTTGCAAAATCAAATTCATATTTTAGCTACTTTTTCAATAATGCATTTAGCATGAAATTTATTAGAAATATTAACTTTTAAATCCTAGTTTAGATAAATATTTTATTAGGCTTCCAAAAGCTTCAAACCTCTAAAAGCCTTAAAATTTTTGTTTTTCCAAGCCTTCAGGTATTGAGAGGTTCTTTATATACAAACAGTTAATATGAAAACTTTTTTCAGAAATTTATGTGGATTTTAAACTTTCTATTATAAAGTTCATTATAAATTGACTGTTAGAAAACTATTATTTTAAGTGTCTTATTGGGTATTAAATGCAAGCTATATGAAGATATAATAGATAGTTTTCACTTAGGGTTGAATATTTCCTAAAATAAGCTTAATAGAATATTTCAAAACTTTAAGAAGAGTTTATTTACAAAATTAGTTCTGTATAAAATAGGCTAGAAGAGTTATTTGAGAAAAAATTAAAATGGTAGAAAAAAATAATTTGATAGTTTGAAGAGACAATGAACTTGGGGTTCATTTAAATAACTCAGAATTTGCTCTAGTTTATTCTGTTTTAACTAATTTTTTTAATTTATGATTTTCCCATTTTAAATGAAGCTCTTAATATCTTAATGATAAATATACTACTTTCCCTAATAGGAAATAAGAATTTTATATATCTTTCCAAATATGTTCCTAGTTGCTCTCAGTGAATATCTGAAAAATAAGGAAAGCTCATTGAAAAATATTGAAATAATTTAATATTTCCACGCTAATTTAAAAATAGTTTTTATTCTAAATATGATCAATCTTAATTTATGAATAAAATATTGTTGTTTTGATTACAAATCATCGTATCTATTTAAAAATGTAGATATAAAATCGAAGTTCATAAATTCTATTGATGAATTTAAACCTATTATATCTTGCCATTTAATATATCAAAATAATTCAACAGCATCAAATTTTGTCAAATAAAAAAAATCTTCAATTTCTTTGGTAAATCTGAATCTTGTATATACAAAAAAAGATGAAGAATAGAAAAATAATTAAATCAATCTTTATAAAGTTGTAGCATAGTTCACATATTTAAAAACTTTCGAATTTAGGTTATTTTCATTCATTACCATATGCAAAAAATCTATATCAATCTAAAATAATGATTATAGAATATATTAATTAAATATATATGATTATTTAAACCAATATATAAAAAATTCAAAATTCAAATTAAAGGATAATCTAATATGGAGTAGTGTAAATAGGAGAAACAGTAAATCTATGAGTTTTTGAAATTTAGTTCGAAAAATAAAGAAACTTATTATTATAAGTCATAATTTGATATTTTTTCCTTTTAACCCATTTATCAGTTATAAATTTATATTGAAATATTGGAGAAGATGCTTCCATAAAGAAGTTATTCTCACTAAATATTTAAATTTTTTTATTATCTTAGAAGGATGCTCTTTACCATGATCTTATTAGGTTTAGCTATTCTTAATACTATCTTCTTGAACAAATTGGTTGTCATCACCTTCATCCATATCTTGAACAAACTGATTGTCATCACCTTCATCCATATCTTGAACAAACTGATTATCATCTCCTTCATCCATGTCTTGAATAAACTGATTATCATCACCTTCATCCATATCTTGAATAAACTGATTATCATCTCCTTCATCCATATCTTGAACAAACTGATTATCATCTCCTTCATCCATATCTTGAACAAACTGATTATCATCTCCTTCATCCATGTCTTGAATAAACTGATTATCATCACCTTCATCCATATCTTGAATAAACTGATTATCATCTCCTTCATCCATATCTTGAACAAACTGATTATCATCTCCTTCATCCATATCTTGAACAAACTGATTATCATCTCCTTCATCCATATCTTGAACAAACTGATTATCATCTCCTTCATCCATATCTTGAATAAACTGGTTGTCATCTCCTTCATCCATATCTTGGATGAAAGACTGGATCCCCTTTTCCAGTTTGGTTTGGATAGTACTCTTTACTGCTGAAGATATGCATATCAAAAGTATCAATGCTAATAGCTTCCTTGACATATTTATAAAATCATTAAATGGATATTATCACTTTATTTAAACATGGTAAAATTACACTAAGCCTATTAAACTGTATTCAATATATATATGCTATTAAAGTTTTTAAGTAATCTAAACAAGCTTAAAATTACTATTTATTTAATTCACCAAAAAAATATAAATCAGTATATTTTTTCTAATTTGCACTTGCATTATATATTATCCTTTACTTTTATGCTCTTTTAGCTTTATTTAGGGATTCAGATTAAACATAATTAAAAACTTGAACTCTTCTTATATAATATTTAATTTGTGCATTTATCTATTGTGATAGAATATAAGGATTGCTTATTGTTTTTTAGTTGCTTTATTATACAAAATATAGAGGCTGCAGGCTTTGGGGTTTTTTTGTCAGATAGGCAAATATGATTTCCTTTATAATTATGCGTTTTTTAAATTGAATCGATTATTTTTAAGATAATTAATAAGAAACAATTCCTAGTCTTGAAAATCTTTTCATACTTAAGGTTTCGTCAAATTCCCTTTAGTTTTTTCCTTCTGATTTTTATTTTGATTGTTTCTGTTCTAATTTCTTTTATGGGGCTTTTTGATTTTACAAAGTGCTTGATTTATTATAGCCTTACTCAGTTAAAGTTGGATTTTAAACCTTAGGGTGAACTTAAGTCTATGTTTTTTTAAGATTGGCTTTTTTTGATTTAGCATATCAACTTGTATTGCTATATAAAAAAAAAGCTAATTTTCAAGATTATAGCTTAAGTTTCAATATCAAGTTCAGTGCATATATTATAATGTCTGATCTTTTAAACAAAATTGTTTTATTTATAGCATATTATTCTCTAAATAATACTTTGTCAGACATTTTCTTTGAGATTATTAATATGCCAAGTTTTATTTCAAGAATTAAAATTTTGAAACTAAATTTATGTTTTGATTATCATAGAATTATAAATTGAAGTTTTTTTTTCTTTTGTTTATATTACTAGGCTGGCATAATTTATTGATTATTAAAGTATAAAAATATTTTTTTAGAAGAGTTTATTATAGGATAGATTATGAATAAAAGGTATATATTAATGCTATAAGTGATTAATATAGTAAAATATAATTTCAAATTAGTTAAATCGATAACTCAAACTAGTAAACTTTTTTTGGCTTTTATGTGAAAAGGTTTATTTCACCAAATGTAAAATAATAAATCAGAATGAATCTCAAACACACATAAAAANGATATTCAAAAAGTTGTAGATTAACTCCTTTATAGTATTGAATAACTTAACTTTCTTAGTTTTTTAATGGTTAATGCAAATATATTTATGATTAAATGCTAAAGGATAAGAATAGATTATGAAGTAATAAAAACATGAAGACTAATGTTTAGAATACTGGTGAGTATTAGGAATAAGAAAAAAGAGTAAAAAAGCAAAGAGTATATGGAAAATAATTTAAGCAATGAGTAAACTAAACATATAGACCAAAAATCCTTGAAAATATCTGAATAACTAAAATGTTAAGGATTTATAATGAAAAGATGCTCCTGACAATAACAGAGAAACTAATTTTAATTTAATATAATTTCAAGATAAGGTTAAGTGCTTATATAACACTGCATATTATATTTATAAGCATCAGTATCCCAAAAAACTAAATAAATTTTAGTTGTAGCTTTTATTTGCAAATTTCCTAAAAGCTACAAATTTGCTATTTCTATATCTTAACCATGGTTTTACCAAAACACAAAAATCTAAAAATTAAAGCAATTAATCTTAATAATTCACTACATCTTAAACATCAAATAGCATTCAAAATTCATCTCAAGAGAAAGCAAGTTTATTTCCCCACAACTACTACATATAAAAGCTACTCTTTTCTAAATTCACAAGCTTATGATTTCAAAAATTATCAATACTGCCACAAAATTTCTCCAAAAATTAGCATATAAATTCCCTATTTCATCTAAGTCTAAGACTAATAAATGTCAGAAGCTGACTTCGCTACTTACAAAATTATTATTATTGGCGATGAGAGTGTTGGAAAAACAAGCTTAGTTATGAGGATTGTAGATAATCAATTCTCATACTCAATGCCTATAACAGTCGGTGTTGACAACTACTCGCGTATTTTACAAATAAACAGCACAACTAAGCTCAATTTAAACATATGGGATACTGCAGGGCAAGAACGATTCTCAGTTATAGCTCCATCTTATTTCAGAGGAAGTAAAGCTGCTGTTATAGTATATGATATAACTAGAGAAGAAAGTTTTAAAAATGTTGAATATTGGGCAAAACATATCACAGAATATGCTTCATCTGATATAAAAGTGATGCTTATAGGGAATAAACTTGACCTTGAAGATAAAAGAAAAGTTTTAAAAAAAATCGCCCTTGATTACGCTAGATCTTATAATATGATATTTTTCGAAACATCATGTCTTAATGCTACAAATGTTGAAACTGCTTTTGTAAGTTTAGCAAAAGAGTTACATCATATTGATAGAAAACCTGAGCATATAGAAAATTGTCCAGAGGCTATAAAAGAAAAATTTAAGAGTATTATACTTGATCATAAGACTGATAATACTGTTAAAAAGAAAAGAAAGTTTTGCTAATTTGAAGGACTTGATAAAGGATTAGATAAGCTTAATATATTTTATATTGTTTAACTTGTTTTGAAAAAAAATCAATGGCATAATGGATGAATAAAGTAATTTGCAACAGTATGGAATTCTCTGAGATTACTGAACTCAGGAGGGTGTTGAAATCAGGCTCAACTCGAAGAGAGCCTGGTTTTCAACATAGTCTTCCAGAGAAAATGATAGACTACGATACAACCTTACAAGAACAACTAAAGTTTTCTCCTCCCTGCTCAATCCCTACCGAACTCAACGACAGTCTTCCAGAGGAAATCCAAATAAACCCATTAATCATCATAAACAAATCCTCAGATATCCCTTTCAAGGAACTTCAAGTAGAAAAAGAAGACAATTTCAAGGAAACTTACTACGAATCCATAGCTAAAACTTCAACTTTAACACAATCAATAATGGAAGAAGCCAGAATACCTAGAGACCGTAGAAGAAGTAGTGATAAAACAAACAATCTCATCGACTTAACAATATACTTTTTCGCAACAACTGACACAATGAAAATCTCAGTTCCCTTAACAACAACAATCGAACAATTAGTTGGCAGAATTATAGCCACATACCTAAAAAGTGATCAACAAAAAACTCGTCCTTTACCAAAAGGTCCAATAGTTGATGCATATCAAATCTGGTTAATTGATGAAGATAGTTATTTTCCAGATACAGATTTTACATTAGAAAAAACTAAAACCGTAAAAGATCTTGATACTGACAAACTAGCATTTTGTGCAGTTTCAGGTTTTGGGTATAATCGAAGTGTATCAATTCTAGGACAAAGTACAGTGCTTGAAGGAATGCCTTTAAAAGTTTTTTATGAAGACACCTGGGTTATTGTTGGGGTAGATAAAAAAGGTACGTTAAGAGATACTTTGTCTGCTATAAGTGAAAAGTTCTCTAAATTCGGATATATGAATCCTAATGAATTTGAATTCCGAGTTGAAGTTTCACTTGAAGATACTATTGAAAAAGAAGAATGCATACTTGATATTGATTTCCCTATAAGTTCACTTACTGGAGAAGAACTTAGGTTATATAAAAAAATATATAAAGATACACCTGCTGATATTCAAGGGATTAAAAAAGATATACATATATTAAGAAATGATGATGAAGTCAGATATGATCCAACTAGGTTTAATATGTCTAGAGCTCAAGCTTGTGCTTATAAAGAATATGAAGTTATTAAAGTTAATAACAAGAATAAAAAACAAAAAAGGATACTTGGGATTAATCAGTTAAGGGTTTTTAATATGACTGTTGAACAAGCTAAACAAGCAGTTAAGGAAAAAGCGGTGAATGATGGTTCGAAAAAATTGTTTAAAACGAAAATTGCGTCATTTTTCAAATCTATTACTCAACATCCTGAAATACCGATTGTGAATATACATAATGTATATCAAGATCCTAAGAATTTGATGTGTTTGTATATAGACTATACGGAAAATAATATTAGGAAACGCAAACTTTATGAGACAGAAAAGTCCTCGATTAGTGCGGAAATTGTCGCGAAAATCAGCAAGCTTATGACACTTGTAAACCCTTAGATTAGTATTTAAAATAAGGTAATTTTTTATTACTAATTATGAGAATCGCTTTTAGAGTTGGTGAAGAAGGGTTGATTGTGGCTTTTTTATAAGGTGGATTAGATTTTTTTATAAAACTGATAATGGATATGATTATTGTGCTAATTGATTTGTTTATGATTATTTTAATGTTTAAGCGTCTATAAGTTAACTTTTTTAATTTTAAATGATTATGTATAAAGCTTTATATCATTTATATGACATAGTTTTTATATTAAAATAATATCATTTACAGGAGTATTCATATGATAGGTTATATAAAATACCCAGATTAGTATTTATGCATTTTCCAATTAATAACTCCAGACATTCTAATTAAAGCTTCAAGCAAATTTTTTAACTTTTTAAAATCATGTCTAAATCCTTAAAATTCGTAAAAAATATTATCAAACCCACTTTAATCTTTTAAAAATATTATTATCATTAACTTAATACCCAACAATAATAATTTTTAAATGCAAGCCCATCAAAAGTTAAGCCAATACCAGCAAACCTCCCAGAAAAAATTCTATTAAATACATTTTATTTCAAAATATAAGGGTTTTTATTAGCAGTCTTTAGTATGTGCTCACATATTTAATCATTCTAGCCCTACCATGAAATTTAATGAATAGTGCACTTTATCAGTTATTTTTATCCTAAGCATCCTTTAAATTTTTTACAATCTGGAGCTCTAAACTCTTTAAACAACGAAAATCCTTTGCTAATGCTCTGGCTTTCCAAACTATCAAATATATAATTTTTTTTGGAATCTTGCTCTTAGATGCAATATACATGTTCAACAAGCAAACTTCCTAACTGATTCTATTTATTTCTCCTTCTTTGTAATTATTCATAAATAAATTCGTAGATTTTTCCTAAACAGGGAAGTTCAAATCAATAAACTTCCCTTCTAATAACAGTAATAATACTAACTTAGTTGAATCTGTACATAAACTGCTCTAAAAACCCATTTATTAATTACAAACATCATCTCTAATTTTCTCAAAACATGTCCAAGCCTTACGATATTAAACAATTGCAGCATTTTCTGTTTTCCATTATGTCTTGATCCTGATCAAATTGCCCACAGCTTAGTTCAGTTATTTCAGAAGCACAGCTTTCATTTCCCCCTGTGCTATTCCTTGGGTGATTCGAAGACCCAGAGCTATCTCGGGATATAAGACGTTTGTACTCTTTGACTTTTTCATGAAGTGATTGATGTGGAGATTTATTGAGAAGATCAGTTGAGTCGCTTGAAAGAAATTCAAAAAGAGCTTGTTTCGATGAGCTGAGGTCGCAGGATCTGTGAAGAATATGGCTAGGTTTTGGAGGTAAGAGCTCGTTTTGACAAGGCACTTCAAGTTCAAAACTATAGCTTAGTGGAAGATTTGATATAGGAAGTGATGCTTCTTGAGGAGGGTTTGTTGTGTTCATTTTGATATATAATTAATTTTAGTCATTGTTGATTTTGTGAAGAAGATAGGGTTTTTAGATGTCAGCTATAGTGAATTTTATATGGAAGGGATGAATTTTAACTTGGAGGATTAGACTTAGAGATTTTTTTTTGAATGTGCAAGTTTTGGATAGTTGAGATGACACTTTGAAAGAATTATTTAAAGAAAAATTAAAGCGAAGATAGTTGCTTTTTAGGTATAAGGACGAATAATTTTTGGTAAGGTGATATAAATTGTTAATATAATGAGTTTATCGAATTAAAATGAACAAGCATTTGTATAAATACTATATTTTCTTATATTTGCAGCTTAGTATTAATAAACTATCACATATTAAAATGCAACCTTAAAACATAAAATCAATCATAAAGCATCATCATTCCATTTCCAAACTCAATTAGATTTTCTCTAGCGCCCTCAAAAGCTTTTTCTCTTCACAAATCATCAATAAAAAATCTCATAACTTCACAAAAAAGCACTACTTCATAGCATAATTATCTATTAATTACTAACTAACTAGCAGCAATTTCCTTCTTTTTTATTCTGAACTACCTTGCCACCAGCCAACCTTGTCGACCCTGTAACTTGAGGATTACTCGGCCCAGTATTAGACACAATCTTACTCTTAATGCTCGCTGTCATCTTAATAAAGCTCTCTTCAACCCCAATAGCTGTCTTAGCTGAAGTTTCAATATAAGTTACACCTAGAGAATCAGCTAATTCTTTAGCTTCTTCAGTACTAACAACTCTTCTATCAACTAAATCAGTCTTATTCCCAATGAGCAATTTATTCACATTATCTGAAGCATATTTCGTGATTTCATTCATCCAGTTCCCAACATTTAGGAATGAGTCTTTGTTTGTCACGTCAAATACTACAATGATTCCATGAGCTCCTCGATAGTATGAAGAAGTGATTGTGCGGAATTTTTCTTGTCCAGCTGTATCCCAGATCTGCAGTTTAAAGATTTTGTGCTCGATTTCAACAGTCTTGATTTTCTAAATAGTTCATACAAAGTCAACGCCGATGGTCGAAATAAAACTCTCTGTATAGGTGTTGTCGGCGAAACGGAGAAGAACACTAGACTTACCGACACCTGAGTCGCCAATAAGCAGAAGTTTGAATAGATAGTCGCTGCCTTGGAATTACTATTCGGGATTAGCCATTTTATATCCTATCAGTAGCCATTCAAATACAGTTTTATTAACGTGAGGAGATATTTTTTATATAATTTTAGCAGATTTAAGACTAGCTTTTACCTCTTCTTGGTGGAGTTTTGCTTAAGGATAGCCTGAATTTTAATTACATATTTTTTCGATAAGCAACAGAACAGGGTATTAGTGTATATGGTGATCTTGTAAGTTTAAATGTCATATTAAGGTCAGGTTTTTTCTTTTTACACTTCTGAACTTTGGTATACTCCATTAGAACTGAGAGTTCTTGGTCGGAAAGTCTTATTGCTGGGTGCTCGTTTTGGATTTTAGCTGAGAGATCTGTAGGATTTTTAGCATGCCTTATAAGCATCAAAAACTTCTTCATCCTATTATGCAGAGTATCCGACGAGTTCCTCAAAATCTTCTTCATAATCCTAGACAGTGTCAAGCTCTCCGTATTTTTTCTCTCTTTTTTCTCCGGCCAGCATTCAGCATTCTGCACTTCAATAGCTCTAGTCAAAAATCTTTTCCTACTCAAAACTTTCTCTTTACAAGCCTCATCGAAAATTTTACTAAGGTCTGAAAAAAAAACTGTAATACCCAAAGCTAAGCATGACTCATAAAAATCAAAATAGTCTAAAAGGTTTTTTCGATTTAAAAAAAAATAATCCGTCAAAGTTTCAGGACTGGGAAAATAATCTAATAGCTGTAGTAATAAAAATCTAAAATCTTGAGGTGGCGGTAAAGCTGTACACGATATATTTGTAGGTGTAGCTTCTGTAGTTGTCATGTTTTTAGTTTGATTTGTACTTCTTGAAGATATTCGATGAGTACTTGTTTTTCTTAGCGGTATAAGTTTGGAAAATGATATGATTTGATGACAAGCTATAAAAGGTGAACGGTTTATGATACGTTTTGGAAGCTTTGGGGATGAGACCATAGTAAGTTTGCATGCTATTTCATCATGGCTTTTTTCTGACTTGGCTGCTGCTTTGATTTTTGCGATTCTTGGACTGAGTAGATTTTACCTGGTATGAAAGTTTTTATTTGGCGTTGAGAGGATTATTTTTGGCTTGCTCCGGCTTTGCCTTTTTTGTGACATCTTCGAGTATTGATATGATTTTATTAAATTATTGGGTTTGCGATTTATAGTTTTAAAGGAATTGGAAGATTTTCTAGTGATTATAAATAAGTTTTGTATGTGTTTCAACTTTCAGAGGAAGTTTTTAGGCTTTTAGATTATAAAATAAAGAAGCTATTTACAGAAAGAAGATTAACTTTAAAAAAATATGAAAATTTGTAGTGATAGTTGAAAGTGCAAATAGGTGGAAGCGATTATGGCTGATTGGTAGAGTCATTGCAGCTAATAATCGGTGATTATATGAAAAGAATGAAAAAAATTGTTAATTTGTATTATAAATGATTTACTCTAAAGGACAAAATGAAAAATTGAGAGTTTTTCCATATCCCGGCTTTGATGAAATTTCACAAAAAAATATCACAAATTTCAGATACTATAAGTCGAAATATCACAAATTTCGATAAACTTCAAGCATAGTTCTCATACAAAAATTCTTATTAATCAGCATTCTAAAAATATCAAATGAAAAGCCCATCATCTCTTAAATTTCTTTTCCTTCAGACCCATTTCCAATAAAAAACAAAGTTATTATATGGAGTATCTTTTATAAGGTTAATATATATGCAATACCTTGATTTTAATAATTTAAATAACATATCTGAGGTTTTCATTTTGGTGTAGCATTGATTGTTGTTCCAATAACTAATCCTGGAATGAGTTAAATGAATATTACATTATCTATGGAAATGGTATGATTTTTATAAATATAAAAAAAAATTATATACAAATAATTCTGTGAATGCTTATGAGAGTAGAATTTCTGTTTTTATTAAAGGGGTTACTATATTTTTTTTACTGAAACTGAAACATAGTAATTTGAAAATAGAAGAAAGTTTTTATACTGTAACAATTGTTTTGGATAAAGATGAGAAGTCTAGTGTAGTGTTTTTATATATAATAGGATGATTTATGATTATAATTATAGTAGGATTTTTAATAGGAAAATTAATGTGATAGAGTTGCGGAATACAATGTAATTGATGAGTTTAAAAAATTAAAGCGGGGATAAAAATTGTAGTGATAGGGATATGCTGTTAATAGAAAGGTGGTTGCTGAACAGAATAGAATTGTTGATGAGGTTTGTATCACGATTATTTGACTAATTTTAAATTAGGAAATTCAGGTTGAATGAAACTAGAGAAATGCTTTAAATTCAACTAATTTTGTTAGACAATTTAGTAGCAAAATAGTATATAAAATGATACTAATTGATTTATTAAATGCTCTTTGATTATGCTATATTTCATTTTTGATATAGCTTAAAACTAAAATACCCGGCTTATGATTTTTAAACTTACTATTATATGTTTATATTATAAAATCAAAATATAACATAATTATATAGCTTATAATAATATATTTTACTACAACGCTTAAATCTATTATTAACACCTAAATCCAATATTACATAAATATCTAATATTTTCCTATTTAACTATTATACTACTAATACTGATTTAAAAACTTCTGATTATTACTTTTTACTAGTCTCTTTATCTATCTAATACCCATTTTTCATATAAATCCTAAATCCTCATCGTAATATCAAATCACTCACCCATAAAAATTGCCAAAGCCATCTGATTAGCTTTTAGAAATATTCTTAATTATATCTTTGTTTTCAGGAGTCACCGCTGGGCGCATGAAATGATTGTCACATCTTGGGCAGAACTCATCGCTTTCATCCCAGTCTTCAACATTTTTCCTAAAAACTTTGCGGCATTTTTTGCACCCGAACACCATTTCAGTACTTCTTGCGAGTTCGTGTCCTGCTACTTCTGCATGACATTCAGGACAATCAAACCATACTTTGCAGCATGGGGCGCGCACTTGTACTTGAGCATTTAAAATATGCTTGCACATTTTTTTTTATCTGATACCAATTTTCATAACTAAAATTTAAATCAAAGCAATAAACCTTTTAGCGAAATTACTGTTGTTATGATTCTTTTTTTGGCTAAGATAAGCAGTTTTAGTAATCTTAATTGTAGATAGTATTAATTCAATAATCTTTTGGTTAATAATATAAAATTTTTATAATTTTTCAAATTGGTGTGGTTTAGATAAAATAATTTAAGAAGGTTTTGATAGCATAAAAGTTATTGAGTTTTTGGTGTATAATATAATTTAGCTTTGATATTTGTGAGATTATTAAAATTTGTATCTAAAGGAAAATCTTTATCAATTTGTACTGAAGCACTGTTATAGATCGAAAGTCTTAAAGCCCAATAGCCACAAATTAAAATGAAAATAAAAGCCTGTTTTGTTAACAAAAATCAAAAGTTACCAAAAGGATTATTGTAAGTAAATAATTAATAACCATAACTCTTTTCTAATAATTACTATCAAATAAATCATGTAAAAGAGTCTTCCAAAGCATGAAATAAAGAAAAATAATGAGCATGTAATAGATGCTAATGGTTATTTTTGTGAATTGCATTCCAATAATTTTTTAAACATTAAGAAAATAAGCATCTGATCTTATATTTTATTATTTATATTAGTATAAAAGTATACCTTATGAGCTTATACCTAATAAAATCATAAAAAATAAGTTCCAAGTTTAACTGACTTTAGCATGCCATATATAATAAGAGTTTAATTTCTGTTGCTTGCTGGAATAAAGTTTTTTTTTTGCATTTCCTAGGAAGGTGGACTATACCTATTAAGTATCCAATAACAATTACAAAAATTATTTATCTTATAGTCTTTTTTTAGTATTATATGATAATCCAAATTATAAATATTAGAGTTATTGAATATGATGTGAGACAAATTCCTAAGGCTTGTCTATCTTTTTTAACAGCATCCAAAATGTAATAAAATCATTTAAAAAATGCTTAAACTATAGATGGCAAACTTATTGAATTTATTTAGAAAAGGAAGAATGCGGAAAATTTATCGATAACTTTATCAGAACTATGAAATATGATTACTGAAGATTATGAGTAGATAAATCTGGATTCTAATTGATTTATAAATATTGTCTGAGTCTATGATTATTTTTCAAAGTCCCCATAATCCTAATCTACCAATTTATAGGGTAAAAGGAGAATTTATTAATTTTCAAAAAATAAGTAAAATTTTGACTATAAACAACGTTAAATACAGATTTTGTGGATAAATCATATTATTCTGATGAGCATCCTAAGCCAAAATCATATGATAAATTATAACTTTTATAAAAAAGGGTAAATCTTCAAACTATTTAATTCAGTCATATAATGAACAAATGATATAATTAATTACTTAAATTTAACCAACAATAATTTAATTGTCTTCAGTTTATATTTAATAAAATGATGCAATCTAAAACTTGTGTGATAAGAATTTTAATGATTAAAAGTATACTTTAGTATTTTTATACTTATTAATAAAATGCCTTTATATATTAATTTCAAACTATTTCGATATATATTATGAAAAGCATGATAATAGATGTATTTTCTTATTTATATACATTCAGGCCTTTTTTGAAAAATTTACAATAAGCATTCTGATATCCTTAGGAGAATAAGTGATTTTACTTATAAATTAGATTTTCTTTTATGATAGTCAAATGCTAATATCAGTTGCAAATGTATATATTTGTTTATATAAAATGCAGATATCAATGATTTTAAAACATTTTTTCAATGATCCAATTAAAAATCATCAAAAAATAAACTATTAAATCATTTTGCGACTACTATTTATTATATTTTTACCTTTTGCATCCAAACCATATTTTTTTATAGTCTTTTATCATTCCTACTTCATCATTTTAATATATTATGAACAAAGTACTAAATCACTCAAAATAATCATTCCCTTCTAAATCAAAAATAGCATTAAAACTCTACAACCTCTGACAAAAATACTTCAAAAAAGTTAAAACCTATAACTTTCATATCAAAATATTATAAAAAAATGCTCATAAACTCATAAAAAAATTCTCTTCACAATATCTTCAAGCCCACACTTTTCTAATAATAAGATTTAATAAACTAGGTCAATCTTAATTCCTATTAATCCTATTCCCTCTAAGTAAATCTTCCCAGAAGCCTTTCACATCACTAGTAAAATCATACTTCTTAACTCTCTGATCAGGGAATCTCCATCTAAGTCCATTATCTTCAAAACCAATGAGCTTATAAAATGATCCTTTAACTCCTAAATAAAACCCAAAGATCATTAAAGTTATGATCGTGCCTCCAAAAGCTCTTCTTCTACTAAGTGGTAAATCATTTAAGTTGTGGGTAAATCTAAGGCCAAGAGCTGTGCCTAGAGGAATACTCACTAAAAAAGGAGTCCATTCAGGAAGGCCCATGTTGAAAAATATATCACGGAATGTGGGTCTTTCGATTATAATTGGATATGGAGTTCTTTCTCCTGGTTCTATTAGTTTTCTTGTATCCCCAACTTGGAATAATCTACGGATGAGATAAAAGTTTTCACTCATATTTATTATATGGGATATTTTATTTACTTGAAATGATTTGGATTAATTTTTCGGTATGAATAAGTGATTTGATAGAGTTTTTTATTGAGAGAGAAAATGAGGGCTTTTGGGTGAATTTATAGGATTTTATTGTGAATATTGAGAGATTTTTATTTTTTGTTGTTGGAAGATCATGATATTTTGATAGTTTTTTGTAGGTTTATTAGATTTTGATGTATGAAAAAGGTGGAGAGGATTTTAAAAGTGGTTTTTAGATATGAGTATGATTAAGGGTTCCTTTTTTTGGAGTTTATGAGTTTTTAAATTGTCTGATAGAATGAAGGTTTTGAATTTTGTGATTATAAAAACTATTAATTAAAAGTGTGAATTAGGTTTAGAACTGGTATAAGGAATTGTAAATATTAGTTTCACTTACATCACAAACTGAATTTCTTCAAAACTCTTTTCTTCATCATCATTTTCACTATCTCTGTATCTATTTTATACAAATTGGCTATAATCATTAATTTTAATTTTTCTTGAAGATTATCTTTATATGCATACTCATCATCTTCAATAATTGGTGTTTTTCAATTTGTCCTCTGAATTTATATATATGCTTTTATTAAGTATTTATTTATTGAGTATGAACTCACATATATCAATTTGTAAATCAACTCTTTAGGAGAGTTATCAATATATCTTCTTGTTTTTATCCTAGGCTCTTCAAGAGTTTTTCATTATTTTTTTAACCTTTTATTTCTTAATTTATAAATATAAACTTGTCATGACTCTTTACTTTTTCAATATGATTAATTTATTAGATCCTCAATATATACTTTTGTCCAACCATATCTTCCTTCCTTCCTTCCTTCTATTCTACTTTATTATATTATTTGCATTTCAAAATAATTTCCTATCCGAACTTATTTAAAAGCTAAATTATATAAAAATAATTGAGTTATGCTCGCTTTCCCAACTCTAGACCTATTAGCATCTTATAATCTAACTAAATTATTTAAAGGCCAGCTTTCTTAGCAGCTTCATGTGCAATTAGTTTTTCTTTTTCCTCTTGTCTTCTAACACTCTTCGCGCCCATAACCCCTCCACCCCACTTACTAACTTCAGGATTATCATTAAATTGAGCTCTAGCATTTTTGACAATAAGCTCAAGCTCATGAACATCTTCTTTCCTAACCTCAGTCAAAGCAACAGCAGTACAAGTTTTTTTATGAGTCATTAACCCTAATCTTGATCTACTTTTAACAATAACATAAGGAACATTCATACTTCTACAAAGAGCAGGAAGCCATAATACTAATTCAATAGGATCAACATCATGAGCAATGATAACAAGTTTAGCTTTATTGCTTTCTACTAAATGAGCTATATGTTGAAGGCCAAATTTTAACAAATAAGGTTTGGTTTTTGATTTCTCACCTTTAGCTTCATTCTCAAGTCTAGTCTTTTTTTGTTCACGAGATTCAGGTTTATATTTGGATAAAAGTCTAAAAAGTGCAGTGGCTTGAGCTTTATCAAGGGTGTTCCTAAACTGGTTAATTGGAGGTGGGACTTTAAGTCTAGTAAGAAGAACCCTACGTTTGCGCTGAAGTTGGATATATTCAGGCCAACGAACATATCTGTAGAGGTCACGCTTTGGCTGTATATTACCTCCTATACGGTAGTTTCGTTCCCTTTTTTCAAATAATGGGTTTTCAGTCTCTTTAGCAGCTGCAGGCTTTTTCTTACCTTGTTTCTTGACCATTTATATCCAGAGAAATTATGGATGAACGACTAAGATGTATTTTTTATGGAATTAGAGTGTATTTTTAGTGTTTAGTTTTTGTAGTTACTTACAACTTTTTATGTAGTTTGAAAGTTTTAATAGAAATTTTAGATTGAAATGATAAGCTTTTGGGGAAAGTAAGCTGAATATAATGATGAGGTATTAAAAATATTTGCGGCTTAAAGAATGTGATTGGAAAAGAGGGTTTTATTATGCATTTTTATGGTGGAAGCTTGAAAAATGATAAATAGTTTATGGTTTGTAAAGATATTAGGAGATTATGGGCTATGGACTTTGCATGAGGATTATGTAAAGAGTTTGGTCTTGATTGGTTTATAATAATAGGTATATCATCATAAAGGTGAAAATAGGGCTGAATTCTACTATATCATTAATCTAAAAATAGCTGATTTATATCAAATTGAAATAATCAAACTTCATAAAGCTAAAAACCTTATCACATAATTTCACCTTAGATTAAGCTAAAATATTTATTTGTCACATATTATAGAATATAATTCTAAATAAAATACCAATAAACTCTAGTTTCCTATTTATATGCCGATTTACTTAAAAAATGTTTCATATAATCATTAGTTATCTTGATAAAATTTTACCTAATCATAATCAAGTAATTCACCCCCCAACAATTAAATCACATACATTTTTTTTAAACACTTAATACTCGTGAAGAAATTTTTATTTACAAAAATATAAATACTAATTAAATCTTCATCTATATATCACGGAGAAACATATCTGATTACTAATAAAATAACTCTAAATCAAAACTATGATCTAATAAGCTTTACATTATAAATGAAAAAAAATTCCCTTGCAGAGCAAATTGAACAAAAAATAAGGCAAATGAACGAAAGGTACAATCAAGCTAAAAAATCCTCAACTGAAAATGTAATAAAGTCCGCCATACCATCAAGTCCAACTGATAGAATCAATGACATATTAAGAAAAGACCTTAAAAGGCACTTACCCTTAATAAAACTCCGCAACTCAAAAGATGTTTCTCATATAAAAGATTCAAAGTCTCCAAAGTCCTTCTCAAGCCTATCTTTTTTACCTTCAGACCTCCCTCAACTGAAAAAACTAGCCGAGCCCCAGTTCTCAACCTTTGATACCCAACAAAACTCAATCGCTAAAACCCTAATAAACGATCAGCTACTATGCCGAAGCCCTGATTTTGATGAGCACACAATAGAAATGCTTGAAAAATTCGATAGTATCAATCCAAGCAGTAGAAAAGAAGCTGAAAACCTCTTAAACTGGTTTAATGATATGAAAAGTAAACATGAAAATGATGATGACTACGAATCTGTCGTCCTTTTTTGTGAAAAAGAACTAACAAAACAAGTATTCGTTGAATGTAAACCTAGAGGAAGACTTTTAAGGAAACTATTCGCTTATTACCATAACTATTTTTATATCTTAAAAGAAAGCTATGAGCAAGTACTAAATAAACTTACTAGTGACTATGAAAAAACATATGAAAATACAGAAAAACAGCATAATAACACCTTATCGAAACTTAAAAATACTATTGGAGAAATGAAAAACTCTATAATCAAACAAGAAAACATATCTAAAGGTTTAGAAGATGAAGTTAAATTTTATAAACAAAAACTCCATAACATGCAAAGAGTATATCTAGAAGAACAAGAAATGTGGAGAAAAATGTCTATTGAACGTATGAAAAAATCAGCAAAACGTGGTGATGTGTTTCTAAACAGTAGCTACAATCTAGCTGTAGCAAAATGGAGACAAGATCTTTGTAATGCTGAAATACAAGAAAATACTGCTTTTGAAGATATAAAAAAGAAATTGGATAATGAAGATATTTTAGACCCAGAAGAAATTAAAGCAATGAATGAGTTATTTTTAAAAAAACATGAAGAGATGTTTGAGGAAAATTATGTTGATATAGAAACACAGACTGAAGAGCAGGAAAAAGAGAAGGAAAAAGAAAATGAGGAAAATATGATGAAGAAATATGAGGATGGTAGTGAGATGGGTGTTAAAGTTGTAGTACATACAGTCGTTGTTGAAAAGAAACATAATGAAGTTGAGAAAAAGGATAAGAAAATACAGACTGAAGACTTTGAGGAGTCTGATGAAGAAGACGAAGATATTTTTGAAACAATAAAAAAGATCATAAAACCTGAGGATTTGGAGGATTTCGGTGAGGGATTTGATGATGATGACGATGGGGAGTATAAAAAAATAGGCTTTTTTGGTATGAAAAATTCTTCGAGTTTTGAAGGAACACCTAATAAATGGCCGAGTGGGAATAGAAGAAGTTTAAGCCCAGATTTTAGTGAATTTGTCGCTAGTTTTGATAGATCTTCATATGAGAGGACAGGGGAGGAACTGAAAACTATTGTAGAAAATGATGAGGAATTTGATAGGAAAAGACGTGAAAAGGTCAAGGAAAAGGATAAAGAAAAAACTGAAGGGAAATATTTTCATAGAAAAAATGAGGATAAAGAAAAAATTGAAGGGAAATATTTTCATAGAAAAAATGATGATAAAGAAAAAATTGAAGGGAAATATTTTCATAGAAAAAATGATGATAAAGGTATCGAGAATGGTGAAAATGAAGTTATTGAACAAGGCTGGGAGAATGAAGAAAATTATGAAAATGAAGAAATTATTGAGGGTAAAGATGAGAATGTAGAGAATTCTGATATAAGAAATCAAGAGAAAAATGCTAATGGGAGAAGAAGTCTAGGGGAAATGAAAAATGCAGAGAAGGCTGTGAAAGGGAATACAGATAAGCAAGGGAAAACTGTGGGGATAAAAAATCAACAGTGGAGAGGGTTAGATGGTCTTCGGATACCTGAGAAAAATCCTGAAGGCAAAACACTAGCATTAGAAAAAAAAGACAAGTTAAACGAAAAAACACCTGATTTAAAAGACCCCGAAAAGCTAATAGAAAACCCACAAAATCTCAAAGACCCAATAGACAAATCTAAAGGGGTAAAAAAATCTGATACCAACAAAGACAAAATCCAGCTAAATACTAAAAGCCAAAGCAAATTAAACTTAGAGCCTGAGGACAAAAAATATCAAAAAGCTGAAAAATCTTTTCTTATCCCTGATTCCAAAGATAAATCCTCTGAAAGACTAAATAAGTCCTTCCAAAACCTCGAGTCCAAAGATCTTGCCAATGACCCAAAAAACACAAAAATCCAATCAAAACGTCAACTTAGCATCTCTAATCTTGAAGACAAGTCTTTAAAAGGTACGAAACCAGCTTCTCGCTATGAAGAAGACCCAAATATATCTCAAACACCCAAAAACTCATTAAATAAACCAATACCAAGAGCAAGTTTTCAAAACAAAAATCAGCCTTCAAAATCATCAAGAAGGATCTCAGTGCCTATTAACCTCCAAAACTCTACAGCTTTACTTCAAGATTTACTTACAGGCAAACTTGGCAGTAATCTAAAAAACACAACAAAAAACCTAGTCAAAAATATTGAAAACAAAAAAAAGGAACTAGCCGAACTTGAGTCTTTGATCGAAATGAAAAGAAAAGTCTTAAAATCTTCAGAAAATAGCGATTTTAGTGACTCAGAAGTTTCTAATTCCCCAAGATCAGAAAAATCTTCACAGAAAAGGCATTTTTCTACAGGTGAGGTTTTGACTAGGGTGGTTTTGAATTTGAATAATATGCAGAATTTACAAGGAGAAAATGAATTAAAGAGTCCGGAATCGACAGAAAAAATAATAAGACAATTGATTAATGAAGAGATGAAAAAAAATAAAGCTCTGAGTAAGGACAATAAGAGAAATTCACATCTTGCTAAGCATGGTGAAACTATTGATGAAGAGAATGAAAATGAAGTAGAAGATGAGAATAAAAAATCAGAGAATAGTCAAGATAAATGGAAGCATGGATATGAAGTTGGTTATCAGCGAGGAAAAACTAAAGGGTTTCTAAGTGGGAAAACATTAGGACGTGAAGAAGGTATAGCTGAAGGATATCGCCAAGCTTTTAAAGATATGAACCAAGATGATTCATTATTAGAAGACTCTGAAAATGAAAGCAAAACCCAAGAAGGGAACTCAATATCTGGCATACCACAAAACAAAAGTAAATCTCGTAAGCCTTATATTCCGAATGAAATTAAAAGTAGTAAGGAACTGACAAAATTTGCTGAGTTTAAATTCGCTTCACAAAGACCAGTAATAGCTAAAATATCAAGTCCAGCACCTGATTTAATAAAAAGGTTGCTAAAAAGGTCATATGAAATGATAAGTAAAAAAGCTAAAGCAAGTAGAAAATTTGTTAATAAGCTTATATCGAGTACATATCAAACTGCTATTTCTCGTATTCCATTAGAAAGTAATGAAGAATTGTTTGAGATTTGTTATGAGGATTTCACACAGAAATATGGTTTAAGGAAAGTTGCTGATAGGAAATTCCTTGAGTTAATAGCATCGGTGATAAAAAATAAGTCCTTTAGGAAACAGATGATGTTTATAAAATTGTCTGGATTAGGGAAAACGGCTGGGATTGAATGCTATAGTAATATGACTTTGTCTTTGTATTTAGATCGTTTGCAATATATGTTAAATTCAAAAATTGGTATCACAATGAATTATGAAGAAGCTGATGATCATAGTTACTTCCCCCTAAACCGGGCTATAGAATGTGTAAAAGAAAAGTTAGAGTGTTATTTTGATAAAACTTTTATAATGTCTCTCATCCCAAAACTTGAACAAAAATCTATTGCTGACCCCCAACGTATAAACTCATCATTAGTAGACCTTGATTACACCTTAGAACTAATATGCGATGTTTATGAAATTTATCTGAATAAAATCCGTAAAGGTCTCAACGAAATCCTCATATCTTTTAACTATGAACTTACAAGTCCTATATTACAATACGACTTAGCTTTAGCTATAAGGCATATATGTCCTAATAAATTCCAAAAACTTGAAAGTGAAGATATACTAAATCAAGAATTGACCCAAGAAGAAGCTTATCAATTTTGTGTCGAAATGAATGTGTTAAATGAAAATGATATAAATACTTTTGCTAAATCTTATAATAAAGTTCCATATGAAAACTATATGGAACTTACGAAAATTATTGATTTAATGGAACAGACTCAAAGTACATGGATTAGTATTTCTGAGGATGAATGGAGAATAAGACTTGAAAGGTGTATGAAAAAGTGGGATCAGCATAGTCAAAATGCAATAATAGCCTGGAGAGTATATGAAAGTGAGCTAAAAAGGATACAGAGTGAATATTTATAAAAAAGGTATAGTTATTAATTCATATAAAAAATGCTAACGAAATAATAAATTTAAATGAACACTAGCTATACGTCAGGGAAAAGTCCTATGAAAAGTATGTTTTCAAGTGCTTTTAAGAGAGAAGATATTAAGTTGACTAGAGATATACTAGGGGTGAACACTTCTTATAGTAATATTAACCCCCGATCACGTGATGTGACCCCTGTCAAAGGCCCAAGCATTAATGATATGTCTTATCAGTCGATATATTCTACCCCTGAAAACACTAAGAATACTAAAGTTATACAAGAAAATAGAAATAGGATAGGTAGAGAAACTCCAGGAGAAATTAGGGATTTTAGATATGAAGACTTGCTAAGACAATATGAAAGGATGCAGGAATTTTATAAAACCCAAATCAATGCTTTAACTGAAGAAGTTGAGCATTACAAATCATTATACAACAAAGTTCTTAGATGTAATAGCAGAGAAAGATATTGAAAAGTTATTATGGGATATAATGATTAAAATAAAATTTTAAATATGAGATTTTTCTAGCGCAAATACTTTGTCTTGTTTCCATTGTTTTACTATTTCCTTCAAATCCTTGATTTTTTCAATCATCTCTTGAAGAGACTCTTTTTCCATACGTTCAGTAGTTGTCAAAATTACTTTTTTGTGCAGCCTATCATAAACTTCTCTTAGATTTTTCTTAACTTTACTATATTTTTTAATAATTGCACTTTTAGATTTTGATATTTTGTGCTGAGCTTCAGTTTTCATGCAAAGTTTGTTTTTCAAAAGTAAAATGCTAGGGAAAATAACTTTACAATTATTATTACCAGTATATCTTCTTAAGCTTTTTGACCTATTAAACTGTCTTTTCCTTGTATGCATGAGGTCATTATTGGTCCTGCAAAAGCTTATATAGTGTTTTAAGTCTAGAATTTCGATTTTGAGTTGAGTAAGGTTTGTGGCTCTTATTGATAAATGATCTATTACAATTTGATAAGACTTGAATGTATTTAAACAGTCAATCAAACGAGATTTAGCCTGTTCTAATCTGTTTCTTTGGGTTAGAAGCTTATCAATTTCTAAGCCTATAAGATCATAGACATTTTCTATATCATATGTGTTAAATAGCTCTTGCTTAGAAACTATTTCATTGAATATAGCTGGAGGGCAAGGGAGTCTTCCTTTAAACGATTTTACAAAGAGTTTTTTTGAGTCAAAATAAGTTTGGAGTTTTTTTTCGCTTATTCTTACTAGTTTAGAACAATCAGTTTGCAATCGAATATCTAAGTTTGATTTATAGTAATTTTGCCTGATAGTCAGTGTATTAATTTGATACTTTATAGCCATTTTATTCTGAACATACGCTCGGAGAAGTGCAAGAGATGCTATTATGTCATCGTTTTTTGGAGACAAGACATTGCCCATTAATATTATATTAATATTCAATTGAAACATACTTTATCGAAAATATGACTTTACTATCATTAAGTTCTGTAAAAGATTTGATGTTTAGAACGAGAAATTTTGCAATATTTAAGAATCTTTTAAACCATGATTTATAATAATTTGAATATCATGAATTTTCAAACATTTTTTTTGTGGAATGTAGTAAATCATAATAAATGCTATATAGATGTATTTTTATAATAAATATTATCGATAGTTAAATAAAAAACTTCATTACGAAAATATATTATAAAAGAAGTAAATTAATAAGGTCTTGATAATATCAAGCAATGATTCCTAGTTAATACTATAATATATTATATATTATATATGTGATGAATTTAAGCATTAGATTTTAGTGAATTATTTAAAATCAAATGAATTAAGTTTTTGCTTTAAATAATAATTTGTAGTAAGTTTAGGATTATTTATAGTTACTTTATTAGTTTAGTTTTGAAAATATATTGAACAGGATTTTTACGTTTTTTAGGATTAGTCTTTAATATTCATGAATTTAATTAGGCTATTGATAATATATGATTTTTAGTGATATTAAGTGTGAATATAAATTATAACTAGACATCTATATAGAAAATCTTATACATAAACCGATTGGTAAAAATTACATATAAACTCTAGTATATAAATATGCACCCAAAAATTAATACCTTGAGCAATCAAGATTCATATCCATAGTATTATATAAAATATATTACATAAAAACTTAACTATATTCAAGACATGAATTTAACTTATATCTAAAACCATTAATGTAACACTTACTCATAGCTAAAATCCAACAAAAATATCATCAACTTAAACCCTTAACATCAAATATCACTAAAACCTAAAATCTACCCAAAATCTTACATCAATTCTACAAAGTCTTCTTGCAAAAGTTCTGAAATCTAAATCTTAAAAATGCCAAAATCTACATCCAATAATCTAATTTCATTAATAAGCATGCTGCAAAGTGCTATTACCTAGACCTGACAAAGCATCCTTCCTCTAAATTGGTTATTTAATATATTTTAATCCAATACCTTAAATATAACAAATTACAGCCCTAAAATTAAAAAAAATTCCAATCATTTTCTAATAACTCTCACTTTATTGTCATAGTAAAATTTCCTAAAACATCTCAACACGCATTATCATATAAAATGGAACACTGGCTTATATCATTTCGGTGCAAAAGCTCAGAACGTGCTCAGTTATGGGATTCACTGAGAAACGAAGTCCTCACTAATAGCCTCTGCACAACGAGCACTTTTAACATTGACCAACAGTTCAAATCAGGCTCATTAGATTCTTTAGTAGCTCTAGCTGATGATTTATCTAAACTAGACCATCAACTAGAAGCTACAATTCGGAAAATCGAGAGACAATACACTGATCTTGAACCAAACCCCAAGCTGACAATCAGTATTTCCAACCGTGGGAATAGCCAGGACTTAGCTCCATCCACCTATCTCTCTGACTTCCACTGGGACATATCCAAATACCCACCTTCCAAATCTCTATCAGAAATCTCCACAATGATCGACGAAAGGTTAAAAAAACTAGATGAAGACATCAAAAAAGAAAGCACTGAATTCATTGAAATGAGAAATTCTGTCTCACAAATAACAAAAAGGGAATCTGGAGGACTTTTAAATAGAGACTTAAATGACATCCTTGTTCCTAGTATTTGTAATGCTGAAGATTTTTTCAATACAGAATACTTAAAAACTTTACTAGTTGTTGTCCCTAAGAAAGAAGTAGAACAATGGCTTGCAACATATGAACAATTAAGCCAAAGGGTTGTCCCACAGAGTACTAAACAGTTTAATATTGAAGAAAAAGATGGGAATACTCTATGGCGTGTTGTGATATTGAAGATAGGAGAAAGTGAATTTCTTGTCAATGCTAAGAAAAATCGATGGGTTGTGAGGGAGTTTGAGTTTAATCCAGAGAAAAATATGGAGGAAAAAAAGATGAATGATAAGCAAAAAGTGAGTTTTAGTAATAAACAGAAGGTGTTGATTGAGTTGTGCAAGAGTGTTTTTAGTGAATTGTTTATTGCCTTAACCCATTTGAAAGCGATTAGGATATATATTGAATCGATACTTAGGTATTCGTTACCTCCTCAGTATTTTAGTATTATTGTTACCCCGAAGGATGGACAGCAGAAACGTATTTTGAATGGACTTGTTAACAAGTTTTTGATGCCTGGGGAAAGACCGAATATGTTTTGCTCTAAAGAAGAGAGTGAAGATGGAGAGGATTACTTCCCTTTTGTCTTTTTGAGAATGCCCAAGTATTAGTTAAGAATTAGTAGATAAGAATTTATTGAGATGGATGATTTAGATTTGAGTAGAATATAAAAAGGAGTTTTTATTGTATAGAGCTGGTATGATTTGTGTATATCTTTTCATATGTTTATGAATCTTCCTTTTAAAATTCATGTTATAATAATTAACACAAATATTTTCATCAAAAACAACACTGTTAATATATTGAGGGTCTTGAGCATAAAAACCTAAAAATAATAGTGATAATTATAATCGCGTTGTGAATATTGAAGTAGTTGTAATATCTAAAAACAAGATGATTAGAAATAAAGTCAATTTCACATTGAAATGTATTCAAGCAGTTCAGCCAATTTGCAGTCCTAAGTGTTTTGCTATAATATTAGAAATACAATTGGTGTTATGCTAAAATAATCGCTAGAAATCGGAATTTGTTTAAGGTTAATTATAATTATAATAGTGATAATTATAATCGCGTTGTGAATATTGAAGTAGTTGTAATATCCAAAAACAAGATGATTAGAAATAAAGTCAATTTCACATTGAAATACATTCAAACAGTTTAGCCGATTTGCAGTCCTAAGTGTTTTGCTATAATATTAGAAATACAATTGGTGTTATGCTAAAATAATCGCTAGAAATCGGAATTTGTTTAAGGTTAATTATAATTTATGATTAATTAGCTGAGAAATATCATTCAAAACTTGGTATACATGATGCATACTTGGCACATATACTTTTTGTTGGGGAGTTATAGTTGCAGGTGTAAGTAGGACATGCCATTGCTTCAAACTTAGAAGAGAATAAAGATTAAGAGCTTTGGCGTAATTATTATTTTTGGGAAAGGAAATTATGAGAGATAATGAAATAGGAAAATTTTTGGTTGGAAGATAGCGAAAAAATATTTGGGATGAATTTAGAAAATAGATAGACTAAAAATTCTTTAGAAATTATCGTGTTAAGTTTCTCTATAAATGAATCGAATATTTTCTAGTTGGGATTAATGCTAATAATATATGATGTTAGGATATTAGGAGTTGAGTTATGTTTATTAATTAGATTTGATGCTAGAGTGTTAATATTTAGTATTTATTTTGGAGTATTTATGCATAGTGCTAATGAGGTGGAGATTTATAGTTGTTATAATTTTCATATTGTAGTATTTAATAATAAATATGCAACATTATGATGAAAAACTATTAAGCTTAGGCATAAGATCTTTATAATAAGATTTACAAAAATAAGACAAATATTAGACTTTGATAATATTGGATGTATAAAATAGTATTTATCTATATCACATAACAACTTCAAAGTTAGCCATAAATTACCTCAACCTAAAATGCACTTCATCCAAAAATCCTATCCAATAATACAAAATCCTATTCCCGACCAAAAATCCCATCCTAAAACTCAGCTTTGAAATCTCCTTCTAATCTTTCCCACAAAAACACTCTAATAATGCTCCTCTGTTATCTACCTTAAGCTTAATTAATTATTCGTAAATCCATACATTGCTATGGTCATTCCATTCAACAATCTCTTCTGGTGTAAACCAAAATCCAATTTCCCTTTGAGCAGAGTCTACACTGTCACTACCATGGATAACATTTCTACCTACCTCAATTGCAAAATCTCCACGAATAGTCCCTGGGGCGCTTTCAGAAGGTCTTGTTGCCCCAACAAGTTTGCGTGAAATATCAACAACATTAGCTCCTTCCCAGACCATAGCGACAACAGGTCCTGAACCAATATAAGCTAGAAGTTTAGGGAAGAAAGGCTTTCCGTCATGCTCGGCGTAATGATTTCTAAGAAGACGTTCTGAAGCATGAAGCTGTTTAACTGATTATATCCATTTTATATGATTTTTGATAAAATTATATGATAATTAATGGATTTGTTAAGTGCGACTAGTTTGAATCCTTTATCTTCGAATCTTTTAATCACTTCACCAACAAGTCTTCTTTGAACACCATCAGGCTTGACCATTATGAAAGTTCTTTGTCTTCTTACGTCCATTTATAAACCATTAAAAATACATTTTTTTTATTGTGTAATTTCTAGCTTAACTAGAATATATGATGAAAAAGAGTTTTTATGCGATATAATGCATTTCTGATTTTTTTTATCAGATATGCAATTATCTAAAATTCTGTCAGATTTTAAGAAACGAAATAAGCATTTATTGTGCTATGATGATTTTCAAGATTGAGTTAGCTTATTATTGTGGGATGCTGAATAATAAGATAAAATTTGGCATAGTTAAAAAGGTTAAATGCTATGCTTCTTTAAAGATTTTATGAGAATTTTGCTATGATTTTAAATATATCTTGGCTAAATGATAAGAATTTTTTAAAAATATAGAGAATATTTTATTTTAGTAAATAGACTTAGTATAAAAATTGTTTTGTATGAGTAAAATTTCAAGTGTTTAAGGCCTATTTTTTGATGAGATATTTCTTTTAGATATTTATAACATAGAAAGTTATTGATACTTTTAAATATTAATTCACTAGCTATGCTATTGTGACTACTTTAATATTACTTATTGAAAAACTATATTTGTTTAATATGTTGTGTTTTTAACATACTAAACAGATTTTTGATAAAACATTATTATAAGGTTTGAGATTTATTGCAGTATAAGATGATATATTAAAATAAGCTCTGTAGGGATTAATACAGATCATATCGTGTCTTTAAAAACCATTTTTAATTGCAATTTTAAAAGATTAAGCTTTGAACATAACTTAATTTTTTACTCCATCACTTTATTAAATCAGCTCAATTATCTTTGATTATCAAAATTTATTGACTATTTAATAGAATTGGGGTATTTCAGATTGCATATCCCTGCTCTAAATGTAAAAGAAGAATGAATTTAAGAAAATCTAAATTAAAGTTAGCTTGCCTGAGTTTAATTGTCAGAGATCAATATCAAATAGAGGTAATGCATTTTTTGTAGTAAAAATTATTATGCAGTGAAATTCCGCTTTTTGGTTATCTCTGGTTAAATAAAGTAGGGTTTAACTCAGCCATAACATTGATCATCATTATTCCTGGCTCGGTAATTATAACAGATTTATGGAGGCTTATAGTTAGCTTAATCTACATAATTTCGTTCATATAATGATTAAAGTGATAATTCCTAACTAATACTAATAATGGTTAAAGTAGCTTTGTTCACCCTCCACACAATATAGCAGCAAATCATTCATTAAATTGGAAAAATCCTAAAACCGAAGCAAACATAAATTTGATTGAAGGGTGATGGAATGGACTAAAAAATCTTATCAAGCCTAGAAATAGAAATTTCAAAGTTGCTCATTTGATTAAACATACCTGGAGAAAATCTAATAAAAACAATTTGTGGCAAAATTTTCTTGATGCAATCTTAGGAAAATGAAGATCTTAAAATTTAGCACTAAAAGTTGAATATATTTAAACTAAATGGATGACAATTATTACAACTTGTGTGAGAATTTTTATCACCTTCTACTGCAATAAATCTAAGGTTTGATTTATTCAGTAATTTTTATTTACTTTTGAGAGCATAGTTATAAATTTAGGTTTGGCATATGTTATTTATATGCTTATAAAAAAAAATACTTTTAACGATTAGCACCTTCAAAATTATATTATATACTTAACATGATATGAGGAGAATGCATCTCATAATGAAAGGTTTCCCCATTGTTTTCTTGGAACAAGAAGAGTGCTATCTGAGTCTATTACTAAATCTTTTTTATCTGAATTTGCTTCATTTACTGTATTTTCCAGCCTTTCAATAATTTATATCACTCATAAACCCTTAACAAATACCAAAAAAAACAAAAACTTCATGCTAGTAAAAAAAAATTTTTGCCATTTAACAATCTTTCAAAAATCTCATTCAATAAAACTGCCTCAACAATCCTCAGATTTCCCAAATGAAATCTTAACAAAGCAGCTTAAAAGTATTCCAATATTATATAATGCAATCTTTCTAAACCAATTAATAAATGTGTATTTTCAACATGCATTGTCAAGTCACTGATGGGTCATGCAATTGCTGGCTAATCAGTTCAAGTTCTGAAGTCATCAAATCAATGACTATACCATCCTCAATACCAAATGATCAAAATATGATGGAAGCAATATATAGACTGTTGCTACAGCAATCTGAAATAATGAATAATATAGGCAATCAGATTCATGATGGGCTTACAAAAATTCTTGAGTTCGTTCAACGTAATCAAAGCATACCAGAAAGCCCAACAATCCAATTGCCAGAAGCTACAACCCCAGGTGGAATGATGAAATTCTTATGTGGAAATTTGTGTAATCACACCCTTTTTTTGCAATTAGCAAGTCAAATGCCTAATCCAGCTTACAAAGAAAGAACATTTTCAATCATACTCAATATAATAGATTCAAACGGGATTAAAGTTAAACTAAATGAAAGCTTGACATTTAAAATCATGCTATTTACTACTGATAATCCTCCAAAACTCCTTTCTATTAATACTTCTGGAGACAAAATCATGCGAGGAACTCTTGAAGCTGAAGGAAAATCTATAGTGATTTTTAAGAAAATTATTATTAAAGAAGTCACGTCGCACTTTAGAAATGGGGTTTTTTACTTTGTTGTTTGTCCTAAAGAAGCAAGTTTTATTAGACCTTTTGTACACCCTGATTTTGTTATTAAGGCTAGAAAACTTCATCCAGATAGTCCAAAAAAGAAGGTAAAGATTGATAATAATGACTTGTACTTAGAGGAAGATGAGGATTAAACAGCCCGGCTTGAATAATTTTTAAATATAATTCATTTTGTGGGTTATTTTTCAGGATGTGAATTTTTGTTGTTGTGTAGAGATATAAGGTGAGTGAGATTGTTTCGTTTTTTGGGAATTTCTATGGAGGTTTACGCTATAATGATGTAATTTTGTTTTATATTTAGCTTTTTATGGGCTGCAAATTTAAAATTACAATAACTTATTCTTGGCAATTATATAAAAGGTAACTAGATTAATGAATTTATACCATGAGTGATAATTTCTAAATAGCATAGAACTTATATACAAGTTTTGCTGTAATTGCTTAATAATGTATATTCAATATATCAGCTTTATTCTTTTTGGCTTTACTATATGCTTTTTAATGTTAAACTATAACTTTTGAAACCAGAACATAATATTCTAAATCATTTTTAATATCTTTAAAATGTATATTATTATAAGACAATATAGTAAACAAAATATCTTAATTATTTGATGATTTTTGTATATGCATCAATATTTTGAAAACGTTGTAAGTTCATGCTATTCTTCATAATAGTTTTTAATATGCATTTCAAGAAATTTTCTATAAACATAAACTTTTGTTTCAGACTTTTTAACAAAAACAAAGATTAAAAATTACTACCTTCAGATAACCTTAAGTTTTTCATTAACTCCTCTTTTATTATTATGATAAAATCAATAGTGGTCAGTATGCATTTTTACTCATAGAAATAAGAGATTAGGAGCTATAATACAACCTAAATAATCATAATTATAATAAGGCTCAAGGTTATATAGTAAAGATAATTAAAGAGATAAAAAGTTTAGAAGGTGAAAGCTTTAAATATTATATCTGATAAATTTATAAGTTTTTTATAATATGGGATAGAGAGAAGGTGAAGTTTTATGAAGTTTGTAGTTTAGTTATAAGATTTTATATAAAAAACTAAGAAATTATTAGCACAGATGGTATGCTAGTGTTACATTTTGCCTTAGTTTTGATAATTCTAATATAAAAAGTGTATAACTAATCTCTATATTAGACATTCATGATTATTCATCATTTAGACAAAAGACTTAAACTTAATATATACAATCATAATTCTTTTAAACCAAAATAGCCTTGCCAGGAAAATAAACCACATATCTTATTTTTGATTAAAAACCCTCTGTAAGACTAAAAAAGCCCTCACTCCTACATAAAACCTACATTAACCACTTATATAACAAAAAATGGAATCAAGGACAATTATACTAGGGGATCACACCGGTAGTATAAAAGTCTTAGATCCAGAACTCCATAACCTAGGACCAACAGGGCAGGGTTTGGGTATTGTCAATATAATTCCATCAGATGAGGATTTCTATGCATTCCGATCACTTGGCTCAGTTGATAAATTTTCACTAGAAGGAACATTTACATCAGTTCATAGTAGTTCAAAAAAAATCATAGATGGGGGAATATATAACAATTCCATAATCCTCGCTTATCCTAATGGAGAATTTTATTTTAACGACCATATATACAAAACACAAATCCAAGAATGCTCTGGGATATCAAATTTAGCTGAAAGTTTAGCTTTATGTGGAGACAATAATGCAGAAGTATGGGATTTAAATAAACAGAGCTTGAAATGGAAAGCGTGGACTTTCAAACCTAAAGACCATGTTTTTGACGCGAAATGCTGGATTGATGATAATAAATTTTATGTTGCTACAACGAAAAACGAGATTAAAATACATGATTTTAGAGCGAAAAAACCTCAAAAAGTTGTTATGCTGAATAAGGAAGGACATAATTGTCATTTACCAATATCGTGTTTATATGTATTTGAAGATTTTATATATGTTGGTGATGTTGCAGGGCATATGTATAAGATGAATAAAGAGTTGATAATTCTTGGGAAAACAAAAATAAGAAGTGTTGGAGCTTTACAGAGTATTTTTTGTAAAGAGTCGAATGTGTACTCTTGTGGATTGGATAGGAGGCTTATGGTTCATGATTGTATGAGTTTGAAGCTTATTGAGAAAAAATACTTATGGCAGAAGCTAATGAAAGTTATAGTATTATAAATATATTTCTTATGCATTATTGATTTGAAGTAAATATTTTATGTGAAGTGAAATTTAGATGTATGGAAATTTATATTTGTTGTAGTTTAAACGCTGCTTTTTATTTACTAGTGATTGTGTTATTATACATAATTATTAGGTTAAAGTAATCATTTGTTATACTCTTTAGAAACTTCAAAATTTTACGATTGATATTATAGGATTTCAAGAATATTCTTACATTTTTTAGAATATAAAGTATATTGTCGTAAATTTAGTTTGAAATATAGAAAAAACAGCATGATCTTTTAATTATATAAAATATAATAAAAAACGCTATCAAGTAGGATTGAACCCACTGAACTTTAGGCTAATAACTTTAAAAATAAAATAAATGATCATGCTATATTGGCAATAGCTAAAATCTTATTTATTATATACCACTTTCAAAGTTGAATATATGCATATAAATGGGTAAATACTTGATATCTATGGTCAGTATGAAGTCTAAATTATTTACTATAAAATTTGAATAGAAACCTTGAATCAGCAATTGGTAATACTATGGATAGATAAAAATATCTTACTATTTTTTGTGGATCAAGGAATTGAATCGAATTCATTAGATATATTTTAATTATACTTTAAGATTTCATATCAGGAAGGTATTTTGTAAAGAGAAAATCAAAATTTCTTTAAATAAATTCTAAAGAGTTAAAGCCCAGAAAAGTTTGAATCTGGTTGAATTCAGATTTATTGATGTAAGAAAGTAAAGTTTATGAATGCTATATTTATAAATCAGCATATCCAAAAATTGCCCCGATTTATTTCATTATGTCAATAGTTAATTATTATTAGTTTTTTTGGCTGATAGTCAAAAAATATTAAATATCATTAAGTCTACTCCAAATAGCCTAGCACTCTGCCTGCTGAGTTATGGAAACTTGAAAGCTCTGCATCTTTATGCCTTACATAGTATTTATCTTATGCTTCAATGCCTAATATTAATAAAAATTAACCTTCTTCTAATAAATTTTAAATATTCAGACAAAAAGTGAGTCTGATAATACTATTTAAGCTAGCTTTTCATTAAAAATATCTGATTTAAGCATCAATAATTCTCTCTCTACTCAAACACAGCGTGCTATTTTTCGTCCATAAAGCCATCCCCATAATTTTTAATTAATTCTCATCAAAAAACCTAAACTAATTGAAACTAATTCTCAAAATCATATCAAACTTAAACTAAGTATCACATACCTTAGCAAATATCATCCTTTATTTCATCTTGATTGCATTTACCAAAAAATCCAGTCTTAGCATTAACTTCTTTAAATACAAACTATTAAAAAATCCTATTCATATATATCAAATACTAATTTCTAATTACAAATCATCATGATTTTCTATAATTCATAAAAATTTATTCCAACTCATAAACCCCTAAAGCAAAAAATCACTTTCTATTTTTTCCCTATTATATCACTTCCTCTATCAATTCAATAGTATTTTATCCTTCCCTATATCATTACTCAGCATTCCTAAACACAATTCTCCTCTTTCTCATTAGTTACTATATTTCCCACATTTTGATATTTAGTAATAAATTTAAAAATGAAAACGTGCATAGACAAATCTTTCACCAATACAAGCGAAAAACTCCCAGGAATCCCCAAGCATCAACGCAGAAACACTATAAACCCAACTGTTTACTGTGAATTCAATAATTCCAAAGGGTCAAAATCGTTTAAATCCAAATCCCAACCCTCTGTTAATAAAATATTCCTCAAATACAGAGAAAGACATATAGAGTTTCTTGAAGAACTATGTAGAGCAGCCAAAACTGGCTTAGATGTGCAAATCCTAGCCTCAAAAATCTTTGATATTGTCAATAGTTTGAGAGTTTTTTCTATTGATAGATATAAAGCTTTGATTCTTGTATGCTGGAGTTTAGCTACAAAATTTAATTGTGATGATTTGAGGTTAGGTCTTGAGCAACTTGCAGAATGCGCTGATGGGCTTAGTGAAGATGGGCTAAGGAAATTGGAAGTTGAAGTTTTAAAGTTGCTTGATTGGAAAATAGCTAGAAAAACTTCACTTTATTATGTAGAAAAATATAAAGAAATAGGAGTTGTCAAAAGAGAAGAGATGAGAAATAAGGCAGGGTTTGAGAAGGTTGATGAGAAAGTTGGCAAGTATTCAATAACTTTGGCTGAAGTGGCGAATAGGATACCAGAGCTTGTTTTAGAAAGTGATAAAATTATCGCATGCTCTTGTATAGCTTTTGCGAGAAAAAAACTTGGATTAAAGAACTACTGGTCAAGCTACCTTGAAAAACTCACAGGAATAAACGAAAAAGAGCTACGAATACAGGAACTGGAAAACAAATACTACTGTCTGATAAACAACAAATTCTAATGAAATAATATGTAATTATTTAAAAACACATGTAATCTTCTTGGTAAAGACTTAAAAAGCATATAAAAATGAAAAAAACAAATTGCAAATTGACTGTATTTATACTTTTGGTTGTAATTCAATTAGCTTTGTTTACAGCATTTTTACTATATTTCAACACAATTATAGGAAAAGTTGAAGAGACACTCAAATGGGTAAAACTTAACAAAATAACTAGTTTGAGCATACTTTTCATACTAGACATAATCACAATAGCCTGCTTGCTACCAACACCAATATTGAATATTATAGTAAACTATACAAGTATCTACATCTATTCTATATTCCCTGGTGCACTTATCGGCTTTTGTTTATCACTCTCTGCTGTTTTAATAGGTTTTTCTTTATCATTTTTTATTGGAAAATTTTTACTCAAGTCTTCAGTAGAAAATTATCTTAATAATAATCATCCGAATATACAAGCTATAGTTAAAGCAGCTGATACCCAAGGTTTAAAAATTGTATTTCTGTTAAGATTATCCCCTTTGCCTTCTACATTGGTAAATTATGCATTATCGATTACAAATATTAATATTAGAGATTTTGTTCTAGGGACCTTTGGGTGTTCAATGAAGATTATTGTAGGTCTTTATGCTGCAGGGACGCTTGAGAGCTTGACAGATAATGAAGGGGAAAGTACAATTTTGAATATTGCAATGTTGATTATTGGATTAGCTTCACTTCTTGGGGTTGTTGTTTGGATAGGGGTTATGGCTAAACATGAATTAGAAAATATTAAAGGAAATGGATACGAAAGGATAAATGATTAAAATAAAGGAATTAGAATAGCTTCTTGCAGTAATTTAAAATATGATAAAAAGAGATGGGTTTTTAACTATGATGCTATAAAATATAAGGATTTCGGATGAATTTTGAAAGTTTTTCAAGTCGAAATTACTATGAATTGAAAGAGTATGATTTTTAAAATCTTATTTTACTTGTAAAGTACGAGTTTTGTGACTAAAAATCTAAATAGGAATTTTTTCACAATTTATATAATACAAATCATACTTTAATATAAATATTGTATTTTGATTTGTCTTTGTTGTTGCACTTTCTGATAAATGATGATTTAGTTCTATTTTATATAACTGAATTCATTCAAATAGCTTCGATTTTGAATAAAAATTATGTAATATAAAGTATGACATATAAAATAAGGTATTTTCGTTATGGACTCAGATATTTATTGTAGATTTATTAATTTATTATTTGCGAAAGTGAAAACTGAAGCTTTATAATAAAATTATAGATAACAAAAAAATGAGTGTGAATTATTGGTTTTTTTAATAGACTAGATATAATACAGACCAATTAAAATACTATTTGCGATAGAAATATCAAATTTTTGTTTAAAATAAGTTAGTAAATCAGAATGAAGTTTGCCATTTAAATATAAAAAGTATAATTTTTTATAATTCATTTATAGACTAGCTTGTCTAGAAAAATTGTGTTTTAAATTCAAAAACACGGATTTTTATGTAACTAAGCCATGCTGTTGTTTTTGCTAGAAAATTAATACGGAAATTATTATCAAAATAACTAAAAAAATCGATTTAAGCAAATAAGTTTGATGCTGTTATTTGAATTTAGCTTTTCTAAGATAAAAATTCACTAATTTTATATTTTTTTTCATACAAACTTAAACTAATCTTACAAAAACTTCAAATGAGACGAAACCCGCATCAAATAATTTATTATTGTATAAAAATTTATATTAAAAGGAGTTTGAATGAATATTTTAAGCTATATTATAAATATGTATCAAAATTAGAATATTTTAATACAAAAGCTATAAGAATATAATAAAATCTACTCACTACTTGTTAAACTCTATTTTTTTCCTACATATAGTTGCGTTTTATCTAATCAATAATTCTTTGACTAGCCTACCTTGGCATTTTATTAAAAATTTTCTCAAAATTTTTGATAGAACTTTAATTTGCAAATATCAAAGTTATCCTTACTGATTAAACTCCTTACCATCTACTAGCACTCAAACAACACCTAGTATATGTAATTATCATACTTTCTCAACCCTATCTAATGAATTATTTTTCACTAATATCTACTTCAAATATTACTAAAATCATTTCACAAATTCATTTCCATCGCAATCCTCTATTATCTGCATACAATTTCTTATAAACTTTTTGCGTAAAAGTTCCATGCAACAATCAATCATTCATATTATCAATCAATTTACTATCTTCCTACCCAATTTAAATAAAGAAAGTTATTTATTTCAAAAGGCAACTCTCTTTTATTTTTTGCTCAAGCATCTGGGTCAAATTAATTTGCCTTAATCCTAGGGTTGTTGCGTCTAAACAGTACCCTTTAGGTTTTTCCTTCATTTCATGATTCCTTTTATGTAAAGATAATTGTGATATCTGTCTAAAATACTCTCCACAAAACGAGCATTGATAAGGTTTTAATCCTGTATGAATAAAAGTATGCTCTCTAAGATTCTGTCTACTGACAAATAATTTATTACAATATTCGCATTTTTGCTTTTTTTGCTTGAGATGAGAAATTTCAACATGTCTTTTCAAGTTAAATTTTGTGCTGTAAGTCTTATTACAGTTGTTAATCATACAGCAATACAAACTGACTTTATATTCAGCAATAGCTTCCATTTATATTATGAACCATAAAATGTTTAATTAATTTCAGTTCATCTAAAGAATTATTTTAAGGATTTTGACTGAGTTTAAAAATTTTAAGTTAAAATTGTTATATGTATGGAATTTGATTTTTATACGAATAGACTTTAGAAGACTTGCAAAAATACTAACTGGAAATTAACTTAAAAAATTAATGGTTGAATATTTTTATTAGAGATTTGAATAGGTACACTTGAATAGAAAGCTGAAAAACCAAAAATAAGCATGGACAAAGTTTTAATATGAGACTGGAAGGGGAATTTTCTATTCTTTGATTGTCAAAAATATAAATTGAAAAACAGTATAAGATTTTAAGGAATAGGAAATTTAGATTATGAATTTTTGAGGTAAAATTTTAGAGCAAGAAGCATTGTAAAGAGTTTTAGAGAATAATTATAGGAATTGAAGTGAAGGAGATCAGGCTAAAGTAAAATTCAAATAATTTATTAAAAGGATATGAGCTTATTAGAAAGTAATTATGATGAAAAACTTCAAGCACCAGATGATGGCTTTTAATTAACCTTATAAATTAATTAAAAATTTCAAGTGGTACTCAGCTTTTACAATATAATCATATATTGAGTTTAAATTTTACAATTAGAAGAAACTAAAGCTATTATTGGAAGAATTTTTTTATTTTAATCATGCAAATAGTGATTTGGTAAGTTTATTATTTAGTTTGATATCCAAATATAAGAGAGATGATGTGAGAAATATTTTTCCAAGGAAATATGCATACAAAGTTTAGTATAATATGCAAAATATGCTTGTTTGAGACTAAAATAGATTTATATATTTTTATCTTAAGAAAAACTCTTAATTCATCAAGAGCTATTGTGTGTTAAGTTAAATCATATAATCTAAATATACCTTTTAGTTTTAAATTAGCTAAATTATTAATATAATCCTATAAACTACAATATACACAATCATATTATTAGAATATTAATCCCTAATATAAACATAGTATTTCCAAGCTGAAAAAATAAAATTTTAAATAATATCATTATCAATCTTCGTTGATATTAATTATTTTTTTGTTTGAAACTAATCCTAATATATATCAAGTAGCATATCATAAACTTAACTAATTTAAATATTTATAAAATAAGGCTTTTTTACTTTTTGCTGGTTGCTCAGAAATATTGAATCTGTATAGACCCCGCTAATCTAAATCCTTTAATAATAATATTAGTTTCAAAACTTCTTGTACTTTTAGGTGTGCTTTTAATTGCTGCCTATTTAGTACTTTTAGATTCCCTATTTCTTATTTTCGTCTAAAATGACATCGGATTCTATATTCATTTGTATGAATTTTTAAGTTTGCAATTATTATAGTATCTAGTGATTGCGCATATTTGATGCACCCTCCAGGAATTTTCAAAGCTTTCGTGTTAAGAAAATACAAAACTCTTATGATGAGCAAATAAATTCATGATAAAAACTTTGCTATTTTTATCATTAGTGAACTGTATGAAATCTCATAGAATATTTTCATCAATACATCAAAATTTAGAAGCTTTTACTACAATATTTTCTGGTATCTGCAATTTCCCACTTTTAAAAGGAATGCGACCTTTAGTCTCTTGGAATATCAGTAAAGCCAGGAGCTTATTCTGTCATCTCTGACCTTGCCAAAGTTTTCACTGATGCATTTTTGTTCATCATTATATAAGATTCTTTATATATTAAAAAACCACTGTATTTGGCTGTTATTATTTAGAGGGGAGGATTAAGAAATATAAAGAATCAATGAAAATCACTAAAATTACCTAGATATATAAACTAATTAGTCAGAGCTTTACTAGCAATAAATCTCGCCTAATCTTTATCAATCTTTATCAAAATATTATCCTCCTCTAACCTTAATTCTATCTTTCAACATAATAATTTCCCTTCTTACATAGTAAAATCTCTTAGTCCTACTATAAATTCTTATCCTAATCCAAATCGCTTCTTTTAAACATATTATATCATAATTTATAATCATGATTAGCTTTATCCTAATGGTAAACAAACAAGGGCAAACCCGACTTGCTCAATACTATAACTATATGACCATCTCAGAGAGGGCTACACTTGAAGGAGAACTTGTAAGAAAATGCTTATCTCGTACAGAAAACCAATGCTCCTTTTTAGAACATCATCAGTTCAAAGTTATATACAGAAGATATGCTTCGCTTTATTTCATTGTAGGTCTTGAAGAAGAAGATGTTAATGAACTATCTTATTTGGAGTTTATACATAATCTTGTTGAGACTTTAGATAAGTATTTTGAGAATGTTTGTGAACTCGATATTATGTTCAATATAGAAAAAGCACATTTTGCCTTAGATGAAATGGTTATGAATGGCAGCATTTTTGAGACTAACAAAGCTACAATTTTAGGCCAGATATACGCTCTTGATAAAGCTAATTAGGTTTAGTTAAATGGAAGATTTTTGAAATGATGGAATTAGTATTTGGGAAGTATAGAGGCTTAATAAAGGCAAATAGGTTGTTAAGTCGTTGGAAGTTTGATAGGTTTTGATATAAGATAATGCTTGATTTAGTGGCTTTTAATGCTTTTAAGAATTTTTATAGTGGATATTGAATGTAAGATTATTAGGGATAATTGATTAAAGTTTTATGAAACTATAGCAGGTAGATTTATTATAGTAGCATGTCTAAAATGCTAATATTTATGACTATGCAACTTAAATAATGATAAATTAATTTCAGTTAGAATATATTTAAATTAAGTATGTATTTCTAAGTACCATTTTCTATAATAATATAAAATTACACCTAATGAGCTTCAAAAAAATCTAAGCATAAATAAACATAAGATAATCTTGCTATATTATAGTTTATATACCAGAAAATTGTAGTGATTTCTAAAAATATTAATTTAAACTCTTCAAAAAGCTTATGTTCCAAAACATATAAACTTATAATCATTTTTAATATAATAATATTAGTAGTCAAATAAAAAAGCACTACCTATATAGAAAATCTGAGAGGGCCAAAAATCATGATTCCTCCAGAATCAATGACTTTAAAAGGTAAGAAGTAAAGAAGAAGCTTGGAAAAGAAGTAAATACTAATGCAGTGTGTTACTAGGTTAGTTTTTACTGTGAAATCTTAGAAATAAAGAAGCTCTTAGCAAATAAATCTAGATTCTGCATCATATTATTCTGCCGATGCAATAAAAAAATATATAGCATATAAATATTTACAAAGATCTCCAGCAACTTTTATACATATAACCATATTGCATTAATTCAAGTCTTAGCTATGCTTTTTTTAACTATATATATCTTTGAATGATTGCATGATTTTGAGTGAGTTTTTGTAGCATTTCCCAAATAGTCAGCTTTTTTTGATATTTTGTACCTTCTACAATGCCATCGAGATATTTATGTTATTTAATGTTTAATTTCCTCTTTGAATTTTCATCGTTAGTTTTTCTTATTAAGCAACACAAAATTATGTTGCTTATTAAATGGTTGCTTATTAAATGGGAGAGGAATATACAGAAAAAGTCATATAAAATTTAAACTAAATATTAGGATTTAAGTAGAAAAGGGTAGTAAAGCTGAAATTATGTGTGATACTCATAATTTACTAAAGACCAAAAGCATGCCAATCTTTGCCAAACCTTAAATTATCACTGCCCAATCCCAACAATAGAAGAACTATTTCCCTTATATACTTAATGAACACAAGATAGAATCAATATAGTAATATTTTGGAGCCATTTTACTGATTATCGATTTGCAAAACCCTATGCAAAATAGAAAAGCATAAATGTGCACTTGAAGCTGAAAAACTTGGTGAACAGTATAGAAAAAAGTTTCTTTAGATCATGCATTGGAGAGATTTTAAAGAAGAAAGATAAGATGCTAAAAACAAAACTTTTTGCAAAGATTGTAAAGAGCATGTGCAGGGGATAAAAATATTTCATCTTAAGAGATTTAAACATATAGATAGTTATAAAATAGTAAAGACTAAAAACTAGTTATTATTTTTAATTGAAGTAATTTTTTAATGTTTTTCAATGATTTGATTATTTATCAAATAGCAAGTTTCACTAATGAATTTTACTAAATCTATTTTCAGAATTAAAGAATGGTATACACCTTGAAGAAAGAGATAGAAATGTCCATTGCATAATTCATGATGGTAAGAATAAGTAAGAGATGTGCTCAGTAGCACAACAATATTCATGCTGGTTATTATCATAAAATGGGCCTTCAGGATTAAAAGCAATTTGTTAACTAATCTATTACCTAGCTAATTATCTCGGTGAAGATTATTAGGCATGCAGTCTACACTCTGGATATCGTCTGACC